>CM040241.1:299531307-299731307 GCA_022545495.1 Chrysanthemum lavandulifolium
TACATTTTGCATGGACACTTAAAAGAAGAAGTGTATGTTACACAACCCAAGGATTTATAAAAGATAATGGAAAAGTATCTGCACTCATAAAAGCTCTATACGATTTAAGACAAGCACCACGTGCATGGAACATAGAATTTGACAACACCTTGAAGTCTTTAGATTTCAAGAAATACGCTTTGGAACAAGCTGTCTACACGAAGAAATCAAAGGACTCAACACTTCTAGTAGGAGTCTATGTGGATGATTTAATCATCACTGGCACACCAAAGAAAGAAATAGACAAGTTCAAAGCTCAAATGGAAGAAAAATTCGAGATGAGTGACCTAGGATTATTATCCTACTACTTAGGAATTGAAGTCACACAAACTAGAGGTGGCATATTAATAAAGCAATCCGCCTCATAAGCAAGATCCTAAAGGAAGTTGGAATGCTAGACTGCAACGAAACTATAATACCTATGGATCCTGGAACAAGACTAACAAATAACACTGAAGCAACAACAATCAACTCAACTGAATATAGAAGCTTAATTGGATGCTTAAGATATATGCTTACAAGACCCGACTTAAGTTATTCCGTTGGATTACTTAGTCGTTTTATGCAAGAACCAAAGGAACAAAACATGAAAGCTATAAGGCAAGTACTACGCTATGTTAAAGGAACAAAAGACTATGGAATCACCTACAAACACAATGGAGGAAACCAAATACAAGGTTATAGTGACAGTAGCTACGGAGTCAACACTCAAGAAGGAAAAGCCACTATTGGAATTATATTCTACTACGGTGAATCACCAATCAGCTGGAGTACACAAAAGCAAGCCACGGTAGCTCTATCATCATGTGAATCAATTCATTGCGGCAACAACAAAGACAACACAAGCATTATGGTTAAAGAGATTACCGAGAAAGCTTACACACACAAGAAGAAAAGGTTACAATCTTGGTCGACAACAAGTCCGCCATCGAACTAATGAAGAATCCCGTATTTCGTGGAAGGAGTAAGAACATCGATATAAAATACCACTTTATCGTAGAATGCGTCGAAGAGAAGATCTACAAGTCGAGTTCATAAGTGGAGAATTTCATAAGGTGACATACTCACAAAAGCACTACCGAAGATCGATTCTCACAATGAGACAACTAATTGGAGTCAAAGATCTGCAACAAGATGATTGTGATTAAGGGGGAAAATATTGGGTTAATCTCAATCGACCCATCACAACACCCAAAACGACCCGGTCAACAAAAGTCAAACGTTTAGCTAAAATGTATACGCATAAAATCAAACACATAGCTAGACTTTGATATGGAATATAAAGTTATTTTAATATATATAAGAAAATTAAGTAATTGGTTTATTTCCATACACTACAATCTTAATAAATTTCTATAAATAACGTGGATTTTTATTTATTTTTTCTTTTTCTTTTTTTTTTGTTTTTGTTTTAGTTATACAAAGAATGAGCCCACAAAAGTAAATTGAGTTTCTAATCTCAAAGTTCACACCTTCATGGATTCTAGAGAGTCAATATGATCTTTATTAAGTCAAACACTTTTATATTAGACAAAAGTGGTTTTTGTCCATTATGATTACACACCTTGGTACGGTTGTTAGACTGAGAGCCTCGATTACGGTTGTTGCGTGACGCTTGAGTACGAGCAGGGGTTGTCTCGGTGAGAAGAACTTGGGGAGCAGACGAAGTGGTATTGGCAGTTAAGATTAGAGACTTGGTCGTTACCATGGACCTCATTGTTGCAAGATCAGGAAAAGGGTCTTTGTGGGCGATGACTGTGGCAAGGTTAGCATACTTGTCACTCAAGCCGTTGATGGCATAAGTAACGACGTCATCGTCACTCATGGAGGACCCAATGTCGTTAAGTAATGTGATGATGGACTCGATCTTGGAAAAGTACGTATCAACACTTTGTTCTCCCATTTGTATTACACGTACGTAGTTCGCCCTTTAGAGCAACTGTCCGTGTACGTTTGTTCTCTTGGAAGATCGCTTCAACCTAATCCCAAGCGTCTTAGCTATCTTGGGGTTTGCTTTGATTAACTTACGTTGAAGGGTAGGTGAAAGAGTAAGGAAAATCCATGATTTGACAATGGAATCCGCCGTCACCCACTCATCAGTCGGTGGAGGCGATGTTGATGTGCTTCCTGCCGTACCTTGGATGTGTGTTAGGACACCAAAGTTTTGGCAGTGAATGATGAAAAAGTAGCACCAAGAGGAGTAGTTTAACTCATCAAGGACGAGTTTGACGGGTACCAGGTTGTTGATGTTGTGTAATGCGTATAGCTTTTCAACGAGAGTGAATGCAGGGGGTGGTGGTGTGTTGGAATTAGTCATGTTGATGATGGGGAGGGAGGTCGACTGTTAAGTCAGGTTGGGAAGTTTAGGGTTTGCTTGAAGGGTCGACTGTTAAGTCGTGATTTAGTAAATATAGAACTTCTGATAATTTTAAGTTGGACTAATGAGAGAGTTTGATTTTACCATGTAGACCAAAGAGAGCATTTTTATTGGCAAGTAAAAATGAAAACCAACTTAAATTTTGTCAAACTCAACTAAACATCATCCAACAAATGAAATATGCATAAATACATACGCTTTCGAAACAAAAAAAAAAAAAAAAAAAAAAGAAAGAGTAATTAAAAACATTAGTTGTTAAATTTCGGATAAATTATATGGACTTAAATAAACTTATCAATTTTCATGATTTTAAATATCTTTATAAATTTAATAAATACCCATAAACATCCTTTATACTCATTATTTTATAAAAAAGTACAAGATATATGTTGTTGATAAAAAAGTACAACTTGTTAGTTTTCATAGTTTTAATAACTCATGTTATTCTTTTATAAGTTTAATTCTCGTACACGCATTTAAAAATTAAATAAGGCTATTTGTTATTCGTGAATATAAATATGAAAGTGAAGGCATGACCATACGATTTACTATGAAATGAAAATAAATCTCGGAGATTGTACATGTAACAACTACACATAATTTTTCAATGATCATTACGTGCTACTAAACACGCCTAATTCTAGCACATGATATCAATAGTTAGATTAAAACAACATCAACCTCTCAAACCATGCCAAATAAACAAAGTTAAATCCCTTGTGCAACAAAAATCTTTACAAATATTAATTGATATTAATACATACCCGAAAATATTTATGTAAAACCCTCACATGCACGGATGTTATCTATCTATCTATACATATATATGGGACTACATTGACACATCATTAATGCTTACTAGACATATTAGTGATGACATGGAGCATCAATGATGATGTGGAAATGATGACTTGGCACAAAATCCGTTTACACATTAAAAAAATATTAGGCAACAAGGTTCGAACTTGAGTCTTGAGGTTGAAAGACAAGCACATCAACCACTAAGGCATGTCACTTTGTTGTATGATTTCTTATTTCAAGGTGATAAACGTTCTTCAACTATAACATTTTCAATCTTATCAACTTAAAATAACTGAAACCCTATATGCCATCCAACCATTTACTTGCAAACGGCCCTTTTTTCACTCCGAAATTCCAAAATCATAGCCACCCAAATATCTATTTCAAAAATAAATTCACCAAATCAATACCATGTTTAGATCTATTTTTTTGGGATTTGATTCATTTATTTTCGAAATGATACAACAAATCACGGAAAATTTGAATGGCAAAATATTATCTCCAAATCATAGTCGCCATTTCACGTGGCATATCAAAACCCTAGCATTTATCTATAAATACCGATTACAACCAAAACCCTAAATCACACTTTCAATTTGTATTTTGTAACACAAAGTTAATTGATACTGTTAGGTCACTAGTTTTACAAACACAAGTTATAAGAGAAGAGATAAAGGCGGATGAACAAGTATCACACACACACACGTTAATATGAAGACCGGTTAGGCGTAGAGTATGTGAAAAGAAAACTTGAACAACCAACCTCAAATGAGGGTTTACAAGATTATTTATAGGAGGAAGCTAGGCAACACTCCTAGTTCCCATCCTTTCTTATGTGGGCTTGGGCCTAAGCTTATGGGCCTTCTACATAAGCTTGACCTTAAACTAACATAAAGGCCATAATAAAGCTACCTATTACATATGAAATATAAATACTTGAAATACTGCTTAGGAGTGATTCCAACAATCTCCCTCAAGTATATATGAATGTGAGCGGTGAAGGCGTTGATGTAATAGTAGTCGTGGCGCCTTCGACATTCTTCTTTCTTGTGAGAGGAATTGCCTTGATTCAACAATCTCCCGGTGTAGAGAGATAGTTATCTTTGAGCGCTTATGCTTGACGTCATCTTTAACTTTGTTCTTTGATCATTGTTCTTTGTGGTGAAAGTGATAGTATGTTGTTGTCTCGCATCGATGCGCTTCAGTGCCTTGTTGCTCCAAAGGTCTCAAGTCATTCTTCAACATGCTCACACGCCTATGACGTTGGAATTCAATCTTGATGAAGTTCTCTAAGTCTTTAACTTTGTAGATTCTTTGGTTAGACGAAGAATCATTCGACGGTTGTGTTGCTTTTGAATAGAACTTCCATTGGTGATGATGTTGGCGTGAGCATGAGAAGAGTCAAGACGATCTTCCCGCTCCCGAGCTTCCATAAGAAGAAAACATTTCAAACGGTTAGTAATAAGCGGTTTCCGCACTTACAAGTTTGAACTTGAGAGTGTTAACAACATAGTGTGAAAACACAACTCTAATTCTTACAAAGGCCGCTCTGAACCTGAGTCCCACAAGTGAGATAACGCGATGTACCGAAGTACATCTATATTCGAGATGAGTCATTGAGGTACACCAAGCATCACCTCACGATCAGACCAGTATGAGACACACTCCGCGTAATCCACGGGAGTTACCGAAGTGACTTCGCCGCCGTCGGTCGCTTGATGTTGACCTGGCAGAGTTTCCATTCAATCACCGAGGATCACGGATGTGAACCTCTCATAAATGTTCTCGACAGATTGCTAATATCCGTGAAGGACTCGATATGAACCATCGATGATCTTGTTTGTTGATCATCAAGTGATTAAATGTCAAGTGTTCCTAAGAGATCTTTTGATGAATCTCGTGGCTCTAGACTCAATAGTGCGTTTTGGTTTTCCCGAGCGGAGACTAGGGAGAGGGTCTCCTTCTTCAATACCGGTGATCTCTAAGAGAAAGCCAATAGTTTATGTAAGGTTCCCGTGAGAATGAAACAAGCTTCGTTGAGAAAAACTTGAGTGGCTAAGAAGGTTTAGTGCATGCGTCCACCGGGTCCATGACGACTTTTAATCTTCAATACCGGTGTCACTAAGTGACAACTAGTAACATATGAATTGAACCCGGTGTCCATCCTAAGTTGAATAACTGAGGGCTATTTCTTTTCACCCTTTACTTTACATTTCTTTTGATTCTTCAACTCCTTCTTTCTCCGATTCTCATTTTCTCCTTTTACAATCATTCCTAAGGACTTCTAACACTAACTAATGGTAGTGTCCTTGGGTAGATCCTCCGGCTCTGGCGGATCATAGGACGGTTATTCCTAACCTTAGTCACCTTATAACTCCATGACTAACCTATGTTTGCCATTAAAACCATCAGATGTGAAAATATCTCTCAAAGGGTTTGTTAATGAAAACATGTTTGAACCACGATGAGAGATGAAGTTTTGCATAAATACTCCCCCACATGTGCTTAATAGTTTTAATGGTTAAATGCACAGTGAGGAAAGAGTGCGCACTTTTGAATTGATCCATCAAGATAGACAATCCCCGAGACACGGTTACGTTGCATAGTTAAAGAGTTACATTGTCGCTTTTAGGTGACAACTAGCTCTAATAACTACCTTGAAGGTGTAGACAAGCCTCGAAAGGTTGTCATACCGTCGAGTTCATGTCTATCAAGAGTTTCTAATGGTACTTTCTACTTGGACAAGTCCTTTGCGAGACACGCTTACATTACTAGCGAACTAGCTTGAAATTATTACCCGTCCGTGACAAGTCTTTTCGAGTTACAAACAGCTTTAGTACCGTCAATTCGTTGGTTAAGTCCGAGGTACACGATTCATTTGCATTTTGTACAACATATTTCTTATCACACAAATTTTCTCCCCTCAAAATGGCATATAAAATGTTATTTTTGAACGTTTGAGAATAAATATGACCATTGTGAGTGTTGGGAAGATGACCACTATGAACAATTTGTGAACAAAGGTTTTAAATCAAATACTCCCCTCAACTAGTGATATAAACGGTTGAGGTTTGAAAATCATATGGGAAGTACTTGTCTTTTGAGCAAAACCTTGAAAAATGAAAGGTTTGATAGGTTTTACTCAAAATAAGAAGCTTTCGCTCCTTTTATAAGGATTGTGGCAATCGAGGTGTACCACGTGGTCCTTTCCCGACAATTACGGGTTGTACACTGTTATGTGTGCACAAGCCATTGACATATATAATCATGCATCCAAAATTATATGAAAAACAATTCAAGGGGTACCGTGAAGTGCGATGATGTTCCCGAGAGCGCGCACAGGCATTGAAAGCCGGTGATGTTTCTCCGGTCGACCACCAACATAGCTCTCCAATCGTCAATCGATCCGTCGAACAACCGCTCATCAATCATGGTGATGATGCGTCTCACATCCCTCCTTTCCCGAGAATTCCGGTAGCTTAGAGACCCAACTTTCAGCGATATCCTTCAACTCAGACGCCAATCCATCCCTAACCAGCTTCAAGGTATGATCCCGACTTTACGAAGTTCACTACACGCCATTAAGCGATTCGTTGAAGTTCACCGCGTAAACAACTCCGAATGGTTTGTTGATGAGCGATATTGAGTTAGCCGGTTGAGATCGGGAAGAGTTAGCGTTGGAGGAGTGAGGTTGACACGCGTCGATAAGATTCAACACCATCCGGATATCTTCAACACGTTCTTTGATCACGATGCGTCTAATGAAGATGAGAACCGACTTGATAAATTCACGTTGAACTTCATCGAGAATTATCTCATACGACCGTATTTTGGCAAGGTACATGTCTTCGATGTCGCTGAGGACAAGTTCTCAAAGTCACCTCGGAGAATCCATAGTCCTGCTCATCTTGTCGTTGACTATGATATTCTTTAAGAATGTGTAGTCCCACTTAGACTTGAGATCAATGTGTTTGATGGCCACGATGTCCTTAGAACTATACACCGCATGTTGAGATTTCGAACTAGGAAGCTTCGTAGTAGATTCTTCGCATTCGTGCCAATGATGAATCTCATACAATGCCTCTTGGTCGTATGCTTGCACGTTGTCGAAAACAAGTGATTTGCACGCCCTCGATAGCTATGCGCTTTGAGTAAATAGTCACTGGGAATGGAAGAGTCAATTATGTAGCGTATTTTCGCGAACCATCGCTACTGATGTAAGAGAAAATCCGTGTCTCGTTAAAGAAGTATCGGAAGGGAATCCGTGGTTCGTCTGTTTGGCCAATGGTTGGTAGGGTTTGGTCCAATCGGTGTAGTATGGAGGGTTGTCCCTTTGTGTGAAGTCAATGTTTGCTTCCTGATTGAGCCAATCCATGTTGTTAGACATTGCTCGAGCGATGTTCTCAAGATGATATTTGACCTCGAGGCGCTTTCGAGTCGTCTTTCCATAGTTGAAAAGCTTCATTTTGATTCGCTTCAACTCGATTTTGTCATTTTCTTCACATGGAACTTTTCTTGCAATAGTTTTGCGTGCTCCAATGTAGAACCGACCGCCAATTCTTGACCTTCATCGGGTAGGAGTTTGATTGACAAGTGTGGAGAACCATTCAAACTCTTCGGTTTTATCGTCATCTAGCCATGTTACGACTTCAGCCGAGTCGCCCGCTTCTTTTGGAAGGCCTTGAGGATGATAATGGTTTCGCACTTGTTTGGGTGAGGTGGGTTGTTGTCGGGCTCAAGGACCTCTTCATCGTCACCACCCGTATACTCAAAGTAATCACCGCTTTATGAGTCGGGGTGGTAACTCGGAATCGTCCCGAGGTGTATCAATGAAGACCGAGGTGGAGGAGACTTTGTTGAGAAGAAGTACGTGGTGGAGGAGGTGGCATCAAGTAGATTTACCGATCGCTTCGACGCTTAGGTGCGAGTCCTTATCCTTATCATCGCCATCTCTTGGTCGTTTGGGTTGATCGGTGACTCCTTGCATGATGATCCGAGTTGAAAATCAAGTAGATTTTTGAAAATTTAGCTTCATCCGAGTAAACGCCCGGATCGCTTTGACATTTGCATCACAAGTTTAGCGATTAACTCGCATTCGTAGAGATCGCCTTCTTTGGCCATTGTATGTTTAACCAATGCTACGATGTTAGGGTGAGTTGTCCGAAAATACTTCTAGTCACACCGGGACAATGTCGAGAAGAAACTTGTGGGTATGATCTCTTGTCGCCTTCTCCGCTCCTTTTGGACTTTAGGAACGATATCCCAAGGTACTTGTTAGTGTAACCTTCGATCATTTCGCTCAGCCTCTTTTCGATGACTCTTCATGAACTTCGAACAAATTCCCTTTCTTTTCATGAACTTCGAACAAATTTCCTTTCTTTCTCCATCTTGTCTTTCTCATCATTTAAGTAATCGAATTTGGTCAAGAAACCAATTCATTTTTCCGTAAAGTATGTCCTTCTTTCGACTTGTTGGACAACTTTCACAATCTTTTATAGTCCGAGAAATCCAAGATTTAGGTGGTTTCTTCACGGATTTGGATGATGATCTGGTTGTCTTTGTTGATGGTGGTTGTGATGAATGAGACGAAGAATCCGATGATGAGGAGACATGAGGAGACTTCATGTCCTTAGGAGTTTCGAGGTTTTCTCCTTTGATTGTGTTGGACCTGCCTAGAAGAAACTTTGTATAGTCATCCTCGCCATCCTTAGACTTTTCTTTCTCGCCACTGCTTTCAAAATCATACACAATAGTGTCCTCCACAGTCGTTGTTGTTCCGTAAGAGTGGTGGCACGGATCCCTATCGGGTCGATTAACCGCATCAGATCCGGAGAGGAGGGCAGCCCACTTGATCCTCCGGCCACCCATTTTATCTTTAGCAAATTCTTCGCCTTTTGAAGGTGTCGACATTGTGAAACTTCTTCCCGTATGATTGATCCAGCTTGCTCTTATTCATCTTCGTAGCTTTCATCCCGAGGCACAAGTGCGAGAGTCTTCCATTTTCCTTTAATAGTTTGAGGACTTGGAGGTTTTGGTACCGAGGATTTTCATCCTTGCGCTTTGAGTATGTGATCTCTTCATCTCAGGTCGGTAGCCTCGAGTCCTCGCCCCGAGCTGCCTTTGCGGTTCAAGTGAAAGGATCGGAGTGGCTTCCGAGAAGGAACTTTCTTCTTAGGGTTGGGTTTCCTCTTTGAATAGGTTTCTTCTTTGGAACATTCCTTTAACTATCTCGTACTTGTGACACTTCCAAGACTTCCTTTTCTCGGTTCTCCTTACAGTGTTCCGTAAGATTTTTCGTCGAGATGACCAACTTTGCCTTGTCCGATTGCTTCCGGATACCTTTTGTACGATTCGAGCTCGACATCTTCGCTAGAAGGAAATCAAAAGACAAAGACCTTGTTTCTTTGTAGACGCTTCCTTGATTCTCGGCAGATAGAATAGGTTCCGTCAACATGTCGTGATTGTCGGGTCATTGAGCCTCTTGGGAATGTCGGGATGAAGTCCAAGTGCTCTCTGGATCAACAATTTAGTATATCCGATGTAGGAATCTTTGAGCCAAGTTTGTTGAGAAATGACATCATGTCATCGCAAATCGAGCTTCGATAGCTATGTGTTTCTTGTTGACCAATGCCCGAATATTTGCGCCCATGAGTTTAGGGTGCTCATAGTCACGTCACGACCGTAAATAGACTTGGTGATGATCATGTAGAGAGTTCTCCGGGTTGAGGAATACTCTTAAGCTCTACGTGAGAATGCTTGGTGTTTATTCCTCGTAGCCTCGCCATAACCGATATTGATTAAGAATTGAGAGTGAGCTCTTCAAAGTGTGGCATATAGTTTGGTCGGATCGACATCGTGAATTAGGAGAATGACCTTAAGTCTGCAGTGTAATGGTGACTTGTTTGTGATTCGAGTCACCGTCACAAGCGTGCTTTGTCCTTCGACCTTTCCATAGTGTTCCGTAACTGCTGGATGTAGATCTCGTGAACAGTTGCAGAGTGAGTAAGCATGTTCGATAAGGATGAGTCCTCGTAATGTCAATAGCAATTAAACACGAAGATTCGAGCAAGTGAGGGTGTCAAAGTCAACACGGAGATTGTTCTTTCCTATCTTCATTGGATAGCCATGAGGATAGATATCGAGAATGGAGAGAACTTCGTGCATCCACATTCATTTGTTCACCATGTCGTGATCTCAAATAACATTAGCCAAAAGAACCAACATATCGAAAGACATAATGTTAGTCAACAGAAGGTCTTATTGTCTAGTTATTGAATGTACAGTGATAATGATTGTTACGAGTCCTAAGTCACTTGTATGTTCAATAGTTCAATGATGTCGTGAAATGTTTCGTGAGTTAGTTAACTTTAAGTTTTAAAGTTTATTTTATCACTTATTGTTCACAACATATCAGCCGATTTAAGTTTATTAGTGACATTTTTTTTGGATTCGTGATGATATGATAAGTTTATTTACAAGTTTGTATGCGTAACAATTCATCATGAAGGACAATCCAGGGTTAAGCGTAGTTTTGGCAAAGTTATTCGTAGACAGGAATGATATATGCTTAGCGTAAGCTTACGCCAGAGAATCCTACCTTCGCGTAAGAAATGTTATGCGAAGAAAAGGAGACCTTAGGCGAGAGCTTATGCGTAGGCATATATTAACCTTACGCGTAAGGCTACTCGTAAGAGTTGACCTTATGCGTAGAGGTCACCGCTTATGCATATCCTTCACGGGATACGCCGTAGTCCATTGTAGAACCTTACGCTGTAGTCATATGCGTAGGATTATTCTTACGCGTAACATGACTATGCGTAGGGTAATCCTTATGCATAGAATTGCAAATGACCTTGATTCGAATTTTAAGCGTAGCAAAGCCCGAAATAAGTTTATCAAATCATCAAAGTTAACACGTAACATCATTTTATCACGCATCAAAACATACTAGCTCATTTTAGCGCTTATCGTAGAACACATACGCGTAGTCTAAAACCCTAAATCTACGCTGTATGAGATTTAGCCATAGATTATGCACTAAACTTTTTCGGTATGTTAAAGACATGTTGTGAGTATGTAAGCCAAGTTGTAACACTTAATTTGTTGAGAATCAAAATACCCAAAGTTTATGAGCTTTAAACCCTAGTTTCAATTGATGACCAATTCGTGTTTCGGGTGGCTATAAACTTTGGAAATTATCAATTTAACAACGCAAGAGCATAACCCAACTATCTTTTAACCAAAACACTTCACATTCAAAAATACCCAATTTGACCTAAGAACCCTAATGTTTGAAAGTTATCAATTCGTGTCCGGGCATGTTTGGGTAATGAACATGTGTTTATAGATGTAAAAGGAACATTTTGACACAATCTTATTAACCACAACGTCCATTCTTGATTTAGTGTTCATACACTTACGCGTAGGACACTAAATCAAGCATAGATCAAGATTTGACCGTTGGTTTGTATCAAAATCAAAACCTATGTTTAAAACCATGTTGAGATCATAAAACCACTTACAAATCGTTGATCCAATGCACGGATTTGTTAAACAATTTCTACGCCAGAGGATCTTTTAGGTGTTGGTAATAAATGTGAGGTGAAAGTGTTAGGTGGGGTGTTTTATCAAAAATAACTTTGTGGTTTTTGCAGTTTTAGTCCCTCTACCTTTTCCTTTTTCAACCAAAGCCTTTTAACTTCCATTTTGGTTACCAAACAAAGGTTTTTAAGAAAGAGACTTGACGACACTCCCTCTCGACTTGAGAAAATAGTGAAAGGTTATTAATTTAAGTCCGAGGAGTGTCTTTGACCCAGAAAATGTACCACCATTTGTAACAAAATCAACCGAGATATTATAACATGCAAGTACACAGATGTTTTGAGACAGTTAATAGATTATTTTCTCCCCCTCAACACTTGATCGGAAAAATACTGAATTTTGAAGGATTAAAGTGTTGACGGAAGAAATGTACTTGCCATGTTGAAAGAAAGATAGATTAGGAGAATATTTTTGTTGTTTTATCGGATTTTATACTTTTGTATTTTGTTTTTGAAAATTTATTTACAAAAGATGTTTTGGTGTTTGATGTGTTTTAAGACTGCTTTTAAGAGGTCATCCAATTCCTCTTGAGTCAACACCTCATACCAATTCGTGGACCAACTCATTAAACCTAGCGGGAGGCAAGGCTTTGGTGAGCGATCCGCCAATTGGTATTCAAGACCCACAAAGTATAATTCAACGGTTACCGCTCCACGTGGTCCTTGATGAAATGATAGCGTAGATCGA
Organism: Chrysanthemum lavandulifolium; assembly: GCA_022545495.1. NCBI lineage: Eukaryota > Viridiplantae > Streptophyta > Magnoliopsida > Asterales > Asteraceae > Chrysanthemum > Chrysanthemum lavandulifolium. The sequence continues at coordinate 299,543,813 of CM040241.1, forward strand.
TGTGCTTTGATTTCGAGTCTTTGAACTCGAATTGCACGAGATAGCAATGGCACTCGATTGTCGCATACATCGATTCTCAAACACGTAACCATAGTCTTTGAGTTGTGTTCTCATCCAAATGACTTGAGCACAACACGCGGACATGGCTACATATTCTCGCGGTTGATGACAAATATGTACAATCCTCGCTTCTTTGATTGCCAAGACACCGCTTATCACCGAGAAATTGTAGAGCTCTGAAGTACTTTTTCTTGAGTCTAAGCATCCTGCGTGATCGCCTCTAAAAAGCGATTAGTTCAAAACCGTAATCCTTCTGATACCGGATCCCCAAGTTAATGGTTCCTTGATGTATCGGAGGATTCTTTTAGCCTCGTAGAGGTGGGTTTCAGTTGGTCGCGATCGATAACGGGAGCATAGATAAACGGCAAAGACAATATCAGTGTCTGCTAGTCGTTAGATACATGAGGACCCAATAATACTTGGTATTTGGTAGGGTCAACCAATTTCCCATGTAAATCAAAGATCTAACTTCTTGGTATGTGCCATTGGTGTGGCATAAGTATCACAGTTGTCATTCCAAATTTGTTTAACAGTTCAAGGGCATATTTGACCGACTCAATAAAATACCACGGGTGATTGATGAACTTGCGCCCTAGAAAGAACGTAAGTTCACCCATCATGGACATTTCAAAATTTTTCTTCATTAGGTTTGCAAAAGCGATTGAAAACTTTTATGTGTTGACCCAAAATGATGTCATCCACGTAAATTTGAACAATTAAGATGTGTGCCCGTGATATTGTATAAAAAGAGTTGGGTCAACCGAGCCTTTGGTGAAATTATTGGCAATGAGGAAAGATGATAGCTTATCGTACCATGCCCGAGGGGCTTGTTTGAGACCATAAAGAGCTTTGTTCGGTTTGTAGACGTGGTTCGGGAACTCGTGATCAACGAATCCATCCGTTGGTCGACATAGACCGCTTTTTAAGTTGTCCATTGAGAAACGCCGCTTTGACATCCATTTGATAGACCGTCATATTCATATGAGTCATGAACGCGAGGAATATCCGAACGACCTCAAGACGAGCAACCGGAGCAAAAGATTCTTCAAAGTCTATTCCTCTTCCCGACGATAACCCTTAGCAACTAGCCGTGACTTGTTTCGATAACATTCCTTCAAAGATCCAATTTGTTTTTCCAAATCCATTTTAAACCAATGACGAGACCCTCGTTGGTCTTTCAACCGCTCCCATACTTCAAGACGCTTGAATTGGTTGAGTTCTTCCCGCATTGATTCAATCCAGTTGTCTTTTGTCATTGCATCCTTAATTTTTAGGTTCGATTGGCGGACGGTGAGTGCATAAATGCAATGTTCACCGTCTCGAGTGAAGACGTTGTCTCGTAACGATCGGTTGATTCGGGTTGCCAATAATGTTAGCCGAGGATGGTCTTTTTCCATCTATGTGTAGAGGTTGATGTTGGTATACATTGTGCGATTCGAGGATGCAAATGGTTTGTTGAAGATTCCGCGACATCCGTGCAAGCAGCCTCATTTGCAAACGGGTTGAAGAACGATTTGGATCAAAATCGCAGTGGGGTACTTCATTCGTAATATCATCACCGGTTCATCATTGTTGGAAGCGGTGTGTTCAATCTGTTGTGTTGGAGTCAATCGGTGTAGGTGCATCTTCAACAGAGTTGTTGTAGCAGTGTATCGTATAGGAATATTATCGTTGTGCAATGAAACAATGGATACACCGAGCACGCTCATCAATATCGCCACGTAAGCAGGAGAAAATAACCTTTCCATTTGTTGACGAGTTAGGCGAGGGCTTTCTTCACCGATGATGGGGTTGAGGAAGTTTAAACGGCTGTGTCCGGGTTCTAAGTCATATACTCGAAGCCATCTCCGTGAGTTCATCGAAATGAGCATGAATCGCTTCCATTACCACCTTAGTTCGACGATTCCGTATTCGAAACCTTTAGAATTGTCACAAGATCCAATAAAGACCCAATATCGCCTTTGGCTTTGAGCTTTCCAAAATCATCACTATCATTATTCGGATAGCAAAGGGATCCAAATACATGAAAGTGTTTGAGGTTCGGTTTATAGTTGTGGACAAGCTCGAAAGGTGTTTTGTTGTGGCTTTTGTGATCATAGAACGGTTTTGAGTATAGCATGCGAGATACACTTCCCATAAGTAATCTGGAATTTTAGCATTGATTAACATTGTTCTTGCAGCTTCCACTAACGCTCGGTTTCGTCTTTCAACAACTCCGCTTTGTTCGTGTGTACGTGCAATAGATGTTTGATGTCAATTCCACTTTTCATAAAATTCACGAAGGGTTTTGTTAACAAATTCAGCCTTTGTCTGTCTAGTTATTCGGACGGTGTTGGGAGTCGAACTCGTATTTTTGTGAGAAAGGTGATGATCATTTGTGGAGCTTGGTCTTTGCTACGAAGGAAGTAGACCCAAGTCCATCGTGAGTAGTCATCGACAATTACTAAGATGTAGCGTTTGCCATTGATCGCTTGCACGCCGCATCGGGCCACACGATCCATGTGAAGAAGATGAAGCACATGTCGAGAGATGTGTTCCACCTTTGAAGGAAAATGAGCACGAGTGCTTTTCCCTTGTTCACAGTCGAGCAAAGGTGATCTTTTGAATACCGGAATCGTGGGAGTCCTTCAACGAGTTTGTGTCGAGCAAGGTTGGTGATGGTTTGAAAGTTTAGATGTGAGAGACGCCGGTGCCATAGCCGGATTTTGTAGATGTTGCCTTTGAAAGTAAGCAAATGGGAGAGGAAGTAACCATGTCTTGCATAGAGATAGTGTAGAGACTAGAATTACGCGAGCGGACATAAGATCGCTTCCTTGTAGATCACGAATGAAACAAGTTTTCTCCCGAAAGCAACCTCCATCTCCATCACAAAATTGACCCATCGAAATGCATTGTGGCCGAGGCCTTCCACATAATAAACCCCGCGATTTCGATGTTCCCATTGACATAATCTCCGTAGCCCATGATAGTCGCTGAGTGATCGCTCCCGAATCGACAAGCCAATGAACTTTGCAATAAAGTTTGATAACAGCTTTAAGGTTGCTCGTCATGTGTCGGGAACATCCACTATCAACAATCCAGAGAATGATCTCAGATCACCAGCATTACACATGCATTTACACGGATGGAATAGAAGTAGATGTGGAACCCGAAATGTTAGAGGGTTCCAAAGGTGTATGTTAGACATACACACATTGAGAATTTTAGGCATCCATTTAAATCCTAGTGTGTTATATATCCATTTCGCCATCTATAACTACTCTTTGCTTTAGTCTTAGTGAAAACACTAGGTGGTACTACATTCTTAGGAGGTGAAGCGGAGCTACTTGTGATAGCAATGGTTGCCTTAGAATCTAAAGAAGGTGGTTTACCAAGCACGACTTAGAATGATTAGTGGGCCTAGAGGTATTCGATTCTTAGGATTTCGTAATCGAGAGATTATAGTTTTAGCAACACATTTGTCATGACAATCGAATTCATACTCTTTCGACAAATAATACAAGGTGCATCGATCAATATCAAAAGTACTTAACGGTTTAGCATTCGTTACATCACTATTTGTATTACATTTGCCGACGCAACATCTATAGTGGAAGCAACAAGATTTTTATTCGTAGTCCTAGGGTGTTCTTCTACTTTAGCATTCTTTATTGATCTTTTCTTAGGTCGCAACTTCCTATTCTTCGATTGAGTGCTCCTAGGTCGTGAAGTGTCGACGCTTGGAAAAGATGCAACTATTCTGCTTTCAAGAGAGGGATACACATTAGCAACTTGTGATTTGGCGTTGGAATTCTAGGTTCACGATTACTAAGTGTGACCGGTGCTAATCTCTTAATCACGAGGCGGAAGTTGTTCATACCGCCCTAACTTTTCCGTAACTTAGAGATGGTGTGAATCGATCTTGATTTTCGAACTAATATTTCCAAAGAAAATTCATGACATCTCTAGTGTGAGCAAGATAGTGATCAAGTTCGTTTGATGCTTCAAGTCGAGTCTTTTTGAGTAAATCAAATATGACACCATATTCCTGTTTAGCTTTTAAAATTTCTTGTTCATATTTTGAGATTTGACTTTTCAAAGACATGTTTTGATCATCCAGTTGATCAAGTTTAGGATCAGAAGATTTTACACTCAACTGAGCAATTTTCTTTTGAAAACTAAGTTGATGATTGTGAATATCTTTTTCACACCAATGAAGACGACGTTTTGCATTGTAAATTTCCGTGTGTAATCGTTTATTTTCAGCTTTTAAAGACTCGATCCAAGCACATTATCGTTGTTCTCAACAGCTATTACAGCTTTCAACAATATCGCAGAGATATAATCGATTCAAATGGCAAGGCATGAAGTAACACAACATTATGGATATCAAGACAGATAACATCTTCCAAGAGTCGATCAACATCTTTTCTCAATAGTTTCTTTTTGCTTTGTGTTCGAAATAGATGTTTCGCTTTCTCGAAACGCTTTTCATTACCCTAAGTTCCTTATGAAAATCCTTTTCCTGTGCAATTGCACAACTTTTCAAGTTTTAACATTAGGTAAAAGATTTTTCGAAAAATGTCTCTTTGTTCTCGCGCCGAGGCGATTGAAAATGTTCAACTTTGATTTCGGATCGATATTCTATCTCATGTTGTAAAATTTTGAGGTCACCATGAAAATGTCAAAATATCAAGAATTTTTCGATTTTCGTGTTGTGAGTTTACTTCACTAATGGAAGGTAAAGGACCATAAGTTTGTGCAAAGTCCGCTTTGGGATTAACAATAGAAGACTCGTGTGTTTTGATGATAACCCTTGGTGTGTTAGAAGAATCCGTTGGTGTGACGAAGTGACCGCGTTTTATAATTAAAAGGTTTGTTGTAAACAACGTTTTTAATTTTGATCGACTCGCCTTCTCGCATCTAATTCCTCTTGACGATGATATTCAACAACACTCATGATAGTATTATCAATTTTTATTCGCACCGGAAACTTCAGAGTTGGTTTGAATGTTTTTAGTGAAAGCTTTGGTTTGTAATCGCCTAGATTTTTTCCATATCCATTTGGATTGGGTTTTAAGGTAAACTTTTCAATAGTCATTAGTGATTCACCATGTTTGTAAACAACAGCTTTAAACTCTTTAAGTTTGTTTTGCAAGCCAATAATTTCGTCAAGAAGGTCATCTACCCGATTCGTTGAATGCTTTTTGTATGCGGAGAACTGTTTTTGACAATTTAACAACTCGACCTTTAGATTTTGATTTTCCAAGGTGAGAGCGTTAATTTGCTTTTTATGTTCGTGTTTCAGCTTGTTCTAATTCGCACAACAAAGCATTCTTCGAGGCGGCTAGATCACGATCTGTCTCTAAGTATTTTTCATTTTGATGAGATTTTGCAAAGCGGCTTCAAAACCTTTTTCACGGTTTTCTTGAGTTTTGAAAAGTTGAGTTGCATTTGTAAGCATTCAAAATCCTTGGTTAACAAAGCATTTTACTTTTTAAAGATTGATTTAATGCATAACATTCCTCCATTTTGATTTTATGGTCTTGAATTAACCGAGCAAAATCCGGATGTGGCAACAGATCATCTTGTTCAATGTGAGTCTCAACATGATCATTCTTGAGATCCTCAAGTACGACCACGAGTCAATTTGATTATCAAAGGAAACCATAAGGTCATCTTGATCGTCAAATGTAACTACTGTGGTTAACTTGAAAATCATCGTAAAAAGATGTGAAGACTCATTTTGAATATCCGATCCGTGCGGATTCGTATATTGGCGGAGAGATTAGTTCGAGATATGATGATGGTTTGTTCGGTACCGAGACAAGCCATCGATGTCATCTACTGGGCTCAGATCACTCATGTGCACTCATGCATATTAGCCATCAACATAACAATGATTAGCCTGCAAGTCCTCCATATCATCATCCGAGTCTCAGATCCGCCATAAAGCTCGTTTTTGTCCGTAAGAGATCCACCACTTCATCCTTAAGAGCCAAAAGAAAAGCCTCTTTGAAATAAGCACCGCCCTAGTCCTTGGCTTTGGGCATGCATTAGCCAGTGTCCTTCTCATTGCGCTTGTAGCATCTAAGACCATTTAACCGATTCTCGAGCATTTCCTGCTCCATCACTTGAGCTCATTGTTATTCCTACCCACAAGATTAAACCCTTGACCACCGCCCATCCGACGACCATAATCACGATTCTAAACTTCAACACGTCCATTGTTTACAACACTTGAGTCCGTGTGTTAGATGAGGAACGAATGCGATTGTTGGATTTGTTGGTGTAACGCCAAAAGCATTAGCAATCATCACAAATCCTTGTTGCAATGCTTCAATGGATCGATTTCCTCGGTAGCTTCACCGACATATGCTTGAGCATTGTTGTCGTATGGAACCAATTGATTTTGTTGAGGTTGAGGTTGTTGTGAAGGTGTGTTTGAAGCGCTTGGTTGAGTTCTTTGGTTGAGAGGATAATTACATTGAGCATACAAGGCAAGTTGTTGATTGTCCGGTTGTGATTGCTTAGCAATTTGAGCACGGAGAATCCTTTCCCGATCAACTTCCTTTTCATGAGGCTTCAAGTAATCGTACAACAATCCGACGGAGAAAATGACATACTTCTCCCATTCGACCAAGACTACTCAAGAACTTGGTATTCACCGCAATTCATGGCATGATGATGTTGTGTTTATCCAAATCATTGATGATGTCTCGAAAATCGATGATGATAGGACTCTAGTGTCTCTCCGTGTTCAATCATGAAGTGTTCATAAGCCAAGTAAATTTTGGATTCCAAATCCTCCCGATTGAGTATGCATCCTTCCATAAGAAGACTAATATGATCCCACATTTTTGTGCGATTTTTGAGCATCAACACTACGAAGAATTGGGTTTGGTAATCCTAAGAGGATGTATTCCATTGCAAGTTCATCGACTTCATAGTGTAGAAGTTCGTGGGATTTAAATCGCAATGAGAGCAATGTTGGTTTGTTCATCTCTTGTGGAACAAAGAGCTGGATCTCCTGCACAATGACAAGAGGCATCTCAAATGGACCTTCCAAGATAACCTTCTTTAAGAACTTTCCATGTGGCTTCTTTAGATCACAAAACCTAAATAACCTTATTACCCATTGATCGTAGTTTCTGGAGTGAGCATTGGAGGTCTATCAAGTGATCCACTTCATGAATTGATTGTTGGTCGCTTAAAGCTTCACACATCTTTGCAAATCAAGTGGGTTCCTTCATAGTGCTTCGTGATGGATGTTGATTGAAATCGTTTGTGTAGGGTAGAGCTTGAAGACTTGGTGGTGGTTGAACCATTTGTGGTTGTGGAATTGCACCAAGTTGTGGAGTATGTTGTCGATTAAATTATTGTTGATAAATAGCTTGTTGTTGATTCCATTGTTGATGTTGTGGAGTTAATTGTTGTTGTTGTTGATGATTATAAGTGTGAGGAAATAGTTAGAGTATGGTGGTTGAGACATGATGATTAACTTGTGTAGTAAAATGGATCTTTGTAGTCGAATGAAACTTTGTTGATGAAGTGTCCTTAGGCGAGAAAAGACAAGAACCAAGTAGCACTTATGCGTAAAACACCAAAAGTTACGCGTAACAATGAGAAGTTACGCGTAGGATTTAGCTTACGCGTAAGTAGGATAAAAGCACTAAATTTATGCGTAGATAAAAGTTAGGCGAGAAAGTTAGGCGTGGGATTACCTTATGTGAGACCTAAGTTTACGCGTAAAGTGAATCTTATGCGTAGAATTTCTACGCCGTAAGCTTATGCTTATGCGTAATTTTAGGGTTTTTGTTCAAATGATCTTTACACTTCACAAAGGCAAAAGATATCCAAAGTCGACGTATTTTCGCACTTATCCAAGTAAGAAAACACGGAATAAACCGTAAAATTGAAGATCAAACCAAGGAAAATCTTACGCGTAATTTTAGGGTTTTGATACGCGTAGGATTACTCGTAATTTTGATTTTGCCCAAATGTGTTTCTAAACCGATTTTTGTTATGGAATAGCTTCAATAGTACCAAAAGAACACAAAAGTGTGAATTTTGATGTACCAAAACTGCTAAACGGGTTACGTAGAACGACACCCACAAACAAAACAAGCTTAAAACGTAAATCCACGCCAGAAGTTTGAAACTTTTGCCAAAAACAAGTATTTTAACACCTCAAAACATTGAAAGTACAAGAATCTTGGATTAAAAAGTATAAAACGAGTTTTTAAGATAACCAAAGATTGCGTTATCTTTACGCCAGAAGACCCAAAACCAAAACTTCAAAAACAAAGAGTACACCCAAAAAAAAAAAAAAACCCTAGACTCTCTCTCTGGTGGCGAATTCATTATCCTTAATCGAATTTTCTGCTTTTGTCAATTCTACCGTGGTATTCAATCTATAGAATCCTTTAATTAATTCTTAATTCAAACATTAAGATATTAATATTTGATTCTTCTATATCATTGCTAGCGTGTTATTCATTCAAGGAATCTTTTAATTAGTTATACTAATTACTCGATTCTTTTATATATCATTGTTACGCTTTCTTTTCTCGCTATTCATTATGATGGTTTAGTGTTTCGTGCAACCGATTGATTATGGGTTAGTTTTATTGATCTTCATGATTATAAACCCTAGTTATTAACTAGGGTTTTATTGGCGATGTCGCTATTGTACTTGGTTTTGTCTCACGATCGAGAAGAGCCGTGGTGTTCGTGGGTTTCTTGAGGGATGGAAAAGGGTTCTTAAAGAGTGTTTCGAGTGGTAAGAAGAGTAGCGAGAATAAGGAGGATCATCGAGTTCGTTGTTGAGTGACTCGCCAAGAAAGTAAGAGTACCGATGGTACTATTGGTGATATGGATTCTATTGGTGGTATGGATTACGATTGTTTTATCATGTCCGACAAAGGTACTCCTCTTGTTGGTACCGATGGACAAGTGGAGCCGGTTTCACTTGATTCAAGCCCGGTCATGATGTACCGCTCGATTCGGCCTCTAAATGACCTAATGTGGAGCGCTTGATTGCTAATGCGCATCGTAATTTTGATGCAAAGAATGAATAAAATTGACAGTGATATTGCTAAGATGGCTTCATCTTCTGATGTGAACAACTCGAGTGGTATTAATGGTACTAAAGTTTATTCTGCAATTACTCCTCTGTCGAGTTTTGATGTGGCTATGCAATCCCAAATGTATGATACTAATCATAGTGTTACGTCTGATCTTAATGCTTCGATGGATGGTAAGAATGATTCTACTTCTGGTCTTAATGTAAGTGATAATATACACAATGAAGTGAGGTCGTTTGCTAATGTGTTAAACTCGGAACGTGTATCTAGGAAAGTTAACTTCCGCTCATTGGTGAATGAGAATCGAATTGATAATCATGATACGCTTCTTCCTAAGGTCGCTATGGAGGGTGTGTTTAACCGCTATGATAATACTCTTGTTGGCTTCTTTGTCGGCAAGAATATTGCATTTCACTTGGTCAAGAATTATGTCACCAATACATGGGGTAAGTTTGGTTTAAAGAAACTTATGAAGAATGATGATGGTGTATTTCTTTAAATTTGATTCTAAAGAGGGTGTTGAGAATGTTCTTCAACGAGGACCTTGGATAATTCGTAATTCTCCTATCATTCTCACTAAATGGACTCCTGACGTGCTATTGTCCAAAAGTGAGGTTACCAAAGTGCCTGTGTGGATTAAATTGCATAATGTGCCATTACTTGCATATTCGGAAGACGGGTTGAGCCTTATTGCTACTTAGGTGGGTAACCCGATCATGTTAGATGCATTCACTAGCTCCATGTGCGTTGACTCATGGGGTCGTATTAGTTTTGCTCGTGCTCTTGTTGAGTTATCATCGGAAGCTGAACTTAAACATGTGGTAACTATGGCTATCCCTAAGAAGGATGATAGTGGTTTTACAACGGCTAGTATCAAGGTTGAATATGAATGGAAACCTCCACATTGCATGGAATGTAAAGTGTTTGGGCATGATAATGCTTGTTGTCCTAAGTTCCCAAGGAGCATCATAACGATGCTCACACCTCGACCTTGGATGTGAATGATGATGGTTTTAAGGTGGTGCAGAATCGAAAGCCAAACCCCATGGTCCAAGTTGTCTAGTGGTATTAATATGGGTAAGGGTCCTAAATTTGCCCCTAGGAAGCGTGTTTATTTCCCAAAGAAGAAGACGGGACGTTGTTATCATATCGCTGTGTACTCTCACATTACTTCTAACTCTTTTGGGACACTTGAGGTGCATGAGGACATGGGCATTCAAAGTCCTGTGGTTGATTCTAATACTGAGGAGGCGATGATTGGGGATTCTACTGGTTGTTCTAAGGAAGCAGATGTGGATAAGGGTCGTATAATAGAGGTTAATGAGGATGTGTTTAATAAGACTGGTTCTACATCACATGTATCGCTTGTGAGTGATTCAATGGGAACAATGGATGTTGGTTCTACTCCCATAGTTGAGAAAATTGGTAAGCTTGAAAAACTACTTATTGCTGGGAAAGCTACTCTTGTGGATGATGATGGTCAACCTATTCCGTCTACCTTGTCTATTAAGAGAGCTAACCCTTTTTATAAAGTGGGAGAGATTGAGGTGTCTGACTCTGAAGATGAGGTTGTTGCTAATCCATTTGATGAGTCTGCTAATTTATTTGGTGGTGGCCAAGGGTATGAAGATGAGTATGATGAATATGACTTGATGACTATTCAAACAGTTCGTGATCTTCCCGAATTTGATGTCTTTAATGCCATGTATGGCACAACGCTTCAAGGTCCTAGGAAATAATTTCGTTGTGTCATATGTTATCATTTGAGTAGTGTTTTGTTTCTTGTTTAGATAATTGGAAGTATCTTGTTATGTAACCTCTATGCCTATGTAACGGGTGATATATGGGATCTCACTCATATACATTGTACTTAAACATTTATTTGGTTAATTTATTTACCGTGGTGCGTGATTACTCCTTTACCCAAAAAAAAAAGAGTACACCCAACTATTTGGCGATTGATACCATCGTTAGGTCACTAGTTTTACAAACACAAGTTATAAGAGAAGAGATAAAGGCGGATGAACAAGTGTCACACACACACACACGTTAATATGAAGACCGGTTAGGCGTAGAGAGTATGTGAAAAGAAAACTTGAACAACCAACCCTCAAATGAGGGTTTACAAGATTATTTATAGGAGGAAGCTAGGCAACACCCTAGTTCCCATCCTTTCTTATGTGGCTTGGGCCTAAGCTTATGGGCCTTCTACATAAGCTTGACCTTAAACTAACATAAAGGCCATAATAAAGCTACCTATTACATATGAAATATAAATACTTGAAATACTGTTTAGGAGTGATTCCAACAGATACAATATGCAAATGTTTTCCAGCAGTGGGTTCCAAAATAGGTTACCAGAAATCACCCATTTCGCCAGGTCTGAGCCTTTTTTTCCCTATTCTTTAAATTGATGCAGTTTTGAAATTTTAATGTTTAAACTAACTCTTCAAATTTTGAAATATTTGCAACGTTACAGCATTTGATTATCTTGACTCATAAATTGATATTCACAATTATATATTTGCAATCAGAATTGTCTTCGAGTACATGAATGTGTCTCATATGACGAGACTCAATTAAGATTGAGTTGTTCGCACCTATCACACCGGTGGTTATAACAGGCAATGGATGCTTCAGAAGTAAAGGCAAAGGTGTGGATACTTGAAAGTTCAAACAAAGGTGATGATGTTGTAGGATGTGCCCACAATTCGCTGGTGATAAAGGCAAAGATGTGGAGACGCCGTAAAGTTTAGACAAAGGTGAGCACACGGCAGAGGTGCGAAAGATTCTTGTGGTGATAAGAAATGCGTGTTTATTGATCTAGATGATATTGAATCGAACCGTGTTGAAAGAATCAATTCAAAGATTCAAACTGGTCCAAGTTAAGGTAGAGAAGGAAGGATGGATGACGGCAAATATCTCAATGGTTTTACTTTCTTAGTTGTGTTACCTTGGCAATTTTGTCTTGCATCAAACATTATTTATCTTTTTCATACTTTGGAGTTTGGATTTTAGCCCCAATAAGTTGACTTTGATGTGAAGCCATGGTTATCGTTATTTACCATGGAGATGTTTGAACAATTTTGGCTGAATAATTTGTTTTTAATGAATGGCTTTTATGTTGATTACTTATTCTTACTTAATGATTATGGTTTTACCTTTCCTTGTTTGGTCTATTTGGATTTATAATTATGGGTTTTGACATGATTCGGACGATTTGGATCATTATGGGTCCGTTTGGAAATATGGGTCACCGTTGGTTCATTTAGGAATGTTAACTTAGTTTTGTTCGATGGCTATTGTATTTTTATTTTCTTATTGAATTTACAAGATGTTTTTTTGGTTTGTTTGAATTCATTTCGGTCTATATTATTATAGTTTTGGTTCGGTCGGACGGTTTTGAAGTGTAATGGTTTTTTATTGATGACAACATGTTTGGATATGTCATGTCCATTTGCACCAAGTTTGACTATGTTGTGGAGTTTGGTATTACTATATTTTTATGTAAAGATTGAATATGAGTTGTTGAAGACATGTTGATACGCCTCACACCAATAACATCTATGGACTATGATTAATGTCTAAATACTCATCATTTTGTACCATTTAAACCGCAACATGTGGCTACTCCGTAAGTAATGGCTTTTGGTAAAGAGATGAAATCCATTAATTTTTCTTAAAACATTGCTAGGACTAGCAATATCTTAGTGTGGGGATTGATGAGTGTCTAAATACTCATCATTTTGTACCATTTAAACCGCAAAACATCCGAAAACACTCGTAAATGCATCAAAATGATAAAAATATCACAAATAAGTGTTTTATGTGTTTTAAATGCAAAATATCAAAATCGTGAAAACGATCAAGTTTGCATAATTGGCGCTTTAGTCCCCAAGTTTCAAAAGTTGTCAAAAACAGGTCCCCGTAAATCAAAATAAAGAAAATATCATTTCAAGTCCCTAGGGATTCATGAGTTGTCAAAATTAGTCCTTGAGATTTAAATTTGCAAAATTACAACTTAGGTCCCTAAACTTTGAAAATTGTCATAAATGGTCCTTAGAAGTTTGAAAATGTCAACAATGGTCCTCGTACTATTGAAACTTGTCAAAAGTGACCCTTGAAACAGCTTTTGAGAAAATGGCGTGTTTGGTCCTCATCTTCGAAATTGCAGCTTGGTCCTTGTAATATTAAACCTAAGCCTTGAACCCCGCTAAAACAATTGTGACCCCGCCATAAACCATTGACCCCCTTTTGGACCCCCGTCAACACACCACCAAACACCTTATCCCGCCACTCCTTATCTCCTTCCCAAGTTGCTCGCAACATCTCACCCATCACCTCACCTTATCCTCCCTCTCATCATCATATCTACCAACTTTACACACCACAATTAATGCCACCCCTAGTTGCAAATTAACCCCACACACAAAACTTTTTCCCGCTAAAATTGATCCAATGGCCAAAACGCACTCAAGTAATCCAATGGCCAAGATATCATGGGATTTGCTCGAGAGGTAGAGAAAGCTTATTGGTGTATAAAAAGAAGAAGAGAAGAAGAGAACAAGGCAAGATTTAGTTTTCTAAATTTATGTATGTCATTTTATTAAACTATCTTAATTAGTTTATAAATTTGTAACTTTAAGCTCTATTGTATCGAAACTAAGTTGTTTGATCATTGTAACTCATTTTCAAGTCTTAATTCAAAGTTTCATTTAAGTTTCAAGTTTCATGTTCATCGTTGCAAAACTCGCTTCAAATTCTTATGTCCAAACTTCTAATAGCTTATATTTAAGTTCAAATAAGCTTACTTAAGCTTATTATAGCTTTTAGTAAGCTCATAAAGCAGGTTCAAGCATAATTGGTGTTTGGTCAACAAAAGTCAACTGAGAAGAGATTTTGGTTAAGCAGGTTTGGAAATGGAATGGGGTTGATGCAGAGTTGATTTGGGTTGGATTTGAGTAGCTTAGTTTGGTTTGGGTTCTGTTTAAGCTGCACAAATAAGTTGGACACTTGTGAGTTTTTATCTCAACTCTATTTCTAATTCAGTTGCATATTGTGCTTGTGTTTGAATTTGTGGACATTAAATGGCTTAAACCTGTTCAGTAGTTGTAATTAGGATAACTAGATTAAATTTCAGTGTTAGCTTAAGCAAATATCAGTAGGTAGCTTAGTTTAATTTACAAATCAGTGTCTTAAATTGTGTTTGGATCAGTGGGTTTGTTTGAGCTTGAGCTCTTGCTTGTGCCTAAAACATGTCTACTTAGTCTCTAATAGGACCACTTGAGTCATTTTGGTCAGTCATTTGTATCTGCATAAGCTCAAAGTCAAAATCCATTTTATCCTGTCCTCATCTCATGACTGTTGGAATTTAAGATTATCAAAAGCTTGATTCATGTTTAGAAATCGAGAGTAGTCTAATATAGTTTTATTTCACCTTAAAACATCATAATCAGTTCATTATTTAAGCTCAAATCTCACAAAAGTCAAAGTTTCATTTCTGTGTCAAAAGTCAAATTTGAAAAAGTCAGTTTTCACCCAACTTGGATGATTTTTAATTAACTCATTACTGGTTCAAGTTCAGTGAAAATTTGGATTCAATAAGTTCAACTGGTCAAGAATTTAAGAGTGATTTTTGGAAATTTTTTGTAAGCTCTTATAAGCCTCAAATAAGCTACTCAATCAGCTGCAAAGTGCCCTGTGCACACTCACCTATCTCGAGTGTGAGGCGTGCACCTTGCGTGCCTTGCATAGGTCCGGTCTTAGGTCTTTAAGGTCCGAGACTTGGTTCAGAGGTAGTTGTGGTTGACTTGAAGTCTCCATCTTGTTTTTCACATAAGCTTGTCCAATAAGTCGTTGCATTAGCTTCAAAAGTAGCTAAAAACTGCTTTTGGCACTTGTTTTCAAATCATCAAACTGCTTAAGTTTGTATTTCAGAGGTTAAGGTCAGTTGTATTTGGTTTATTTTGAGTAGTAATAGCTAATTATAGCTTCTGTTTTCATTTGGTGCTTATTTGTGGTCTTTAGCTTAACTTAAGTGCTTATTTATAAGCACTTTCCACTGCAGCCTCATATTCCTTCACACAAGGCCCTGTTTTTATATTTTTCTCAGATTTATAATATTAATTTAGACTTTTCCTGAATTTTTCATATTTTTCTAGCACTGTTTGCTATTTTTCTTCATTTAAAACAGTTTTTAGGCATTTTTAATTAGCTTTTAATACAATTAAATCAGAAAAGGTTCAAAAAATTAAGTTTTCATTTTTCCTAGGTTAATATAAATATAAAAAGTCAAAAAATTATTTTTCCAGATTTTTCATAGTTAAATTTGTAATTTTTAGCAATTTAAGTAGTTTTAAATAGTTTTAATTCATAGAAAATAGAAAATAATCGTAAAAATACAAAATTAGTTTTGAAAATTCTCTTTAGTTATTTTAGATTTTTCCAAGTCATAATTTCATTTTTCTAGCTTTATTTCATATTTTCTTGTATTTTAGGCTATTATTAAATAAGTAAAAATAGTTTTTAATTAATAATAATTAGATAAATAGTTTTAAAAATAATTTTATTTTTCTAGAAATTTTATCTTATCATTAGGTTTGTAAAAATGTCATTTTCATATTTTTAGGATTAATATTGTTTCAGTTCACATTTTCTTTTGTACGTTACGTAGTTTTTAATTTAAGTTTTATAAAAGAAAAATAAAAAACATCGGTTTAAAAATAGTGATAGCGTTTATTTAATATAATTTATCTTTTTTTTTAATTTGCATTTAAGCACTTGTAGTTTATATACTCTTTCTTTAGTTATAATCAATCAAAACTCTTTTCCGCTCAAATTCTCCCGATCACTATTCGTTTGATTATTTTCGCACGTACCGCTGGGACTTAATGACCGGGAAACACTATACTCTCCTCGGACTTCATTGCATTTGTGTCCGAACTGCTTTAAGTTTCTACGGTTAGCCATTCACAAATGGCTAGCTTGTGAGATAACTTGACGGTTCGGGACCAATCAAATTTTGGCGCCATCGCCAGTGGAGTCGTATAATTATCTTACGCTTAGCGATTAGTAATTTGAATATTCACCCTTGTTCATACCATCTATCTATATCTATATATATTTTCTTATAAAAATCCAAAACCCAAAACATCCAAAACGATAAAACACAAAAATATTTTTCTTTTGTTTCCATATATGTATCAAAGATAAAAATACAAAAAGATTTGTCGCTTTCTTTGTTTAATAATAACAACATAAAAATTACCACCGCAAACCAAGGCAGTGTACTACCTAACTGGGGGTACGACCATAATAAGTTCCTGAACCAAAGATTAAAACTTGCCTTTGTGTCCTTGGTATGTGGTAAAACACATACCTTTTCATTATCAAAACTGACCCAAAATAACCAAGAAAGAGCCGCTTATTGCTAATATTTGTGGTTTTCTTGAGTTTGTGCTTGTGTGTACGGATATGTAAAACACGCAAAAAGGAACCAAATCGTATATAAACCGAGCACGAGAGATTAAGAGAGCTTAAGCCGAGCCTAAGATCAAAATGAGCATTTATGATGATTTTATTCTCCGAGGATGATTTTTAGAAGAAATAATCAAGTTAGAAGAATTGGCAAAATGGCCCTTAACTTTGAGTTTTTGCGTAAATGGCCCTTGAAGATTCAAAAGTTGCAAATTGGCCCTTGGTTTATTTGAAGATTGACAAAATCAGTCCTTGGAAGATGATTCCAGATTACATGTATGGTCCTCAAATTTCAAAGATGTGCAAGTTTAGTCCCTATATTGCTCTTGGATTGCTAATATATCCTAAGTCCAAAACACCTTACCCGGCCCAATCCTAAACTATGCATTCGGCCCAAAATCATCCAACCCGCCCAAACAAACAACCCGACCACTTTATTAATAAACCCCAACCCGTATCCTATCTTTACCCGGATTTAAACCCAAGTCAAAGCCCCCAACCCGGTCAAACCTTTTGAACAATAATAAAATAAACCAAACGCGCCCCACAGTGCTCCTTCCTCCCAAACGCACCTTTTACCTCCAATTTACCACCATGTACCAATCCCAAACACCTTACCTCGTACTTAGAATCTATCTATCTTCTAGAACCTCTGACTTGTCAGATAAGGTTGCCCACGTGGACAAATGGAGCAATCTCATTGGCCGTGACACCTCAATTGGTGAAATGGAGCTCTTTGATTGGCTATGGTGACAAGGAATGATCATGTGGTCGTGGATAGGCCTTCTAGGCTCTTCCAAGAGGATCCCAAGACCTCTTGATGGCTATAAAAGGACCCTCGAGCTCACAATTGAAGTCGCAATCCTTTAGTTTAATTTAGCTTATTGTTATTGTATTTTCAGTAGTTTAATAAATGTTTTCTTAAGCTTTTATTGTATTCTCAATTTCTTGTAATCCTTTTTCTATATTAATCAAAGTTCCAAGTTTTAAGTTTAATTTTGCACTTCTTATTTAAAGTAATCAATAAGCTAATTTGAATAATGGAATAGGCTCATTTCAAATTATTATAGCTTTAGCGAGCTTATATTGCACCCTCATCGTCCACTTAACTCATTCACATTCATAAAAACCCGTGTCAACGAAAGTCAACTGTAGTAATCTTGGTTCGTAAATGAAATGGGTTGATTGTGATGATGGATCCGTTGATTTGATGTTATATGGGTTAGGTTTAGTGGTTCTATTGTCGGTTTGCAAGCCATTGTGGTGGACCTCTTGTAAGTGTGCTTGCAATCTCATTTCTAGCTTAAATAAAGTAGCGCTTATCATTTTCATTAGATCCGTTATATCACCAAGTTTGCTGTCATACTAGCTTCATTTAGGTTATTTAAATCTGCTTTAATGATGGAGTAGGCTTAAGTTATTGTTTTAGCTTAATTTGATTGCATAATCATCATAAAGGACTGCTTGGATTGCTTGTTAAACCGAGTTAGAACATTAGTCACTAGTTAAAATCATTGCAATAGCCTTTGGTAGTATAGTTACACTCAATCTAGTAGTTTATTTGCATCACATTGGTCCGAAAGTCAAAACTTGATCTCAATCGTCATTAAGTTTATACTGTTGGAATCGCTTGATACAATCTTACATATAGGTGTAGATTTTGACAAACCACTTGTTATAGTTTCATTTCATAATATTATATCATCATCAGTTCAAATTTTGATCTCAAATCTCACCAAAGTCAAATCTCTAAACTGTTTTCAAAAAGTCAAATGGTGTCAAAACTTGTTTTGTGCAGAACTTGCAGACACTGCACAGTGCTCATTTCAAACAGTTAGAGTCTCTGTAAGATATAACTTTTCACATACACATCAAACCATAACACAAAGTAGCATATAGATGGAATTCTAGAGAGAGAAAGATAGAGGTTTAGGGAACTTAGTGAGAGAAAGTGAAAGATATTATTATGAGCTCCAACTCTCTACCTTGGGAGGTAGAGAGTATTTATAGTCTTACATAAATCGCCACACTTTGGGTCATGGATCGCATACAGCTGGTAAAGACCCGTCTGTCCTCCACGGTGTTACTTAACTAAATACTACTAAACTTAAATGAACTATGACTACGAGCTTTCTAACGATTACATATACTTGAGGTGACCGACTCTTTAATACCGAGAATTTCTAATTCCTAACAATCTCCCCCTAAGGGAGGTCACCTCAATCATGTACCAACATTACATTGAATACAAATAGATATTACATTTAACAATTGATCTTGCATTCTTGATGTAGTCCTTTGCTCCTAAGCTCGTAGTCATTGATTCTTCACATAGCATGTTTGGTTATTTCAAGTGGAGGTCTTTTACTGATCCACGTGATAATAATTTTGAGCCATCTTTTGAGATCATCAGCTATCAAAAATCTCTAAGACATCCTTTGTGGTGTTGTGACTTTAGGACCGACATGCTCACATTCTGGATCATGAAATCTTCACATCAGAGTAGCGGAAGCTTTTTAGTTGATTCATGATATTGGCAGCAGCGTAGCAAAAGCATGGAGTGAAAATATCGAGTCATTGATGCACTAATCATGATTTCTTTTGAGATGAATGTGTTAAGTGAGCATGCGGCTATGGATTGATCGCTTCATTCGATCACCGCAAACGTCAGCGCATACTGCATACAACAGCTAGCAACAAATCGCACGAAAGTGTCTTTGATCACTTTCGTTGAATCGAGGTACACGCCCACGGTTCCCGCTGATCAAGACATGTACCGCTCGTGATCGTATAATTCAAGAATTTCCTTGATGTGGTTTCGCAATGTTCTAGCTGTTCTCAAACCGAACATCTCAAAGAAGACAACACGGTGAGTGAACCAAATAATTTTAAGTCCACCGATTGATGAAAAGAGATTTGAAAACAATCGTATTGCTCAATAGAAATTGTTTTGCAATACAACGAAGGTTTTATTGAAAATCGCTTATCAATCATAAAACACCTTTTGATTTGAAAATGAGTACACGGTCGATGTGCTAAAGAAAAGAGTTTTAAGTACAAAGACCGGTTTTTCAAAGGTATCCGTCAATCCATAACTCGAACCGTGAATGATTCAAGAGATTGAATCGCCCCATTGTTTCTGCTCGCTTGTCACATGGTTGATCTATATAATAGATCTCACATGCCACCTACCAGAGCTTGTTTGATGTTGGCTCCGTAAGGCTTTCCATCTTCATTGTGAATATGTAAACACATCACTCGGATGTTCCGCAATACCACAAGGATAATGCGAGGACTCAAGATATAATCTCTTTCCACATTGTGTGAAACAGAGAGTCTTCATTGAAAGTGTCCTAATGAGATTTATTGATGATCTCGTGGCTCTAGACTCAATTTGTGCATAATTGGATCCTATGCCGGAGACTAGGAGAGGGTCTCCTTCTTCAATATCAACAATCTCTAAGAGAAAGTCGATAGATAATGTCGGTTCCCGTGAGAATGAAACAAGTCCTTTTAAGAGGAACTTGAGTGGTTTGGAAAGTTGAAGTGCAAGGCCACCGGGTCCATGACGCCTTGTCTTCAATACCGATGTTACCATCAAGAGTATATGAAGTGAACCCGGTTTCGCCCTAAGGTTGAATAAATGGAGGCTATTTGTTTTCACCCTTTCTCATTCAATTCTTTTAATTCTTCAACCACTTCAAGCTTACCGAGACTTCATAACTAGAACCTTGTTGGGTTTATTCCAAGACTAGCTCGCCTTAGTCCGCACTCTTCCCTTATCTCATTTTTCTCCTTTTAACATCATACCTAAGGACTTCTACACTAACTAGTGGATTGTCCTCGGTAGATCCCTCCGGCTCTCGCGGATCATGGGAACCAATACCTAACCTTATCATCCTTATATCACCATACATTAAAGTAAAGTTGGTCGGTCTATTTGGTATTGTTCATCCGCCATTGGATCCAATAGAAACCATTTGAAAATCAATTCAGATACGTGTGATATATTATCAAAGCATTTTGTACCGAATTGTTTTTGATATTTCTAGAACGAGAACTCCCCTCAACATGTGCATCAAGTATTTGAAAATGTTTCGCACACGGAGGCAAGAGAAAGAATTAACTTCTTTGATTACCGCTTTCTAAAGATATCAACATCACTTCCCACATCAAGTCAAGTAGGTATAGCATTTCGGGAAGGATGAGGTTTCCATAATTTGCTCCCCTCAATATGTGCCTCGAGGTTTGAAAAGAGTTTTGCACATACTAGAGGAACTCGCACATTGGGATGAATGATCACGCTTCAAATCAAAGGTTTAAGATAGATGCTCCCCTCAATCATGTGCATGAAAATTTGAAATCGTTTGTCACATGTGGAAGGACAAGATGTACATTCTTATAAAACCATTTACCGAATTATCGCTTAAACCAATATTCTCCCGATCACAATTATGAAAACATTTGAGATTTGTGATCTCGTATAGATTTAAATTGATTTTGAAAGCTTTAAGGAGAATAGTGACTTGATTGTGAAAGCGTTTGAACCGATAAGGATCGGATTTTAAGACTTTATACTCCATTGATAAACATGCATTTATATCTTTTGAAAACAATTTTAGTGCCAAATAACTTTTAATTTAATTGAAATCATTCTCCCTCAATCAATGACATAGGTTGTTGATTGAGAGATAGAGATTTTGACAAATAAGTTCGATGATTATCAAAAATAGAGACCAAGTTATTTTTCAAAGCGCTTAGTTTTCAACAGATAAATGTTTATAGAATCGAGCATGGAATTTGAAAACATGATAAAACATGGCTCGTTTTTTCTTTTAAAACCGGTTATTGCCTCGAAAATGACAATAAACCATTGTTTCTCTTTCTCCCAAAAAATATTTTTTTATTTTTTTGATTTTTTTTTTTTTTTTTTTTTAATATATAAAAATTCGAACAACATCTAAAGTCCCGTGTCATTCTTTGAATGACAGCACAAAGACCGTAGATATAATCGAACCGAGAAAAGCATGACAAATTGACAATATTTTTTGAAGATCTTTCGAATTTTTCAGATTTTTATGGATTTTGAAAGTTTTATAATTTTCTATTTTGTTTTTTAAAAAAAATATTTACAAGAGATAGATGAAGATAGACCTTTACTCCTCGTCTTCCTCCTGAAGACGTTTGAGAGTTTCTGGTTGAAGGCTTTTCAAACCAAGTCGTGGAAGAATAGACTCAAAACGTTCTCTTGGAAGAGCTTTGGTGAAGATGTCGCTAACCGATATTCGTAACTCACAAAATATAGTTCCACCACACCTTTTTCCACTTGTTCCCCGATGAAATGATGTCGAATGTCGATATGCTTTGCTCTTGAGTGTTGAACGTTGTTGCATGAGAGAGCAATAGCACTTTTATTATCACAAGACAGAGGGATTTTGTTGAATTCAAAGCCATAGTCGATAATCGAGATCTCATCCATAAGATTTGAGCACAACAAGATGACATGGCTATGTATTCACCTCAGAGAGAAATAGAAGTACTCATTTGCTTCTTTGAAGACCACCACAAGCTTATCACCCAAAACCGAGCACCTCCCGATGTACTTCGACGTGTATCTTGACAACTCGCATGATCAAGATCTCGCATAGGCCGTTAGTGACATACCGGTGTCCTTCGGTACCAAAGACCCATATTGATGGTTCCTTGAGATACCGAAGACCCGCTTAATCGCTTCAAGGTGCTTTTAGTAGGCTTAGCTCGGTATCTAGCACACATGCAAACGGCGAACAAGATGTCCGGGTCTACTAGCAATGAGATACATCGTGATCCAATCATACTCCGATATTTCGCTTGGTCAATCATGATCCCGAGAGGTCCTCATCTAGTTTGGTTCGGTCAATCATGGGGTGTCAACAGGTCACATGAATCAAATCCAAATTTCTTTAAAATCTCATTGCATATTTAGATTGATTTATGAAAATGCCTCCGGACTTTGTGAAATTTGTAATCCCAAGAAAATGACATTTGTCCCATCATTGACATTTGAAACTTTGAACTCATTTCATTTGAAAACGATCACATTCCATTGGGTCCGCCGAGGCAAAAATAATATCATCAACATAAATTTGAACATGAATTAAATGTTTGCCCGACTTCGGTGAACAATGTAGGATCAATCGCTCCTTTGATGAATCCGGTTGATGTAAGAAACTTTGACAAAGTATCGCACCATGCCCTTGGAGCTTGCTTTAAACCGTAAAGAGCCTTCTTCAAACGATAAACGTGAGTAGGATGCTCTTGGTTCACAAATCCTTCAGTTACCGACGAGACGACTTCCTTAAGATCTCCGCTCGTAAATGCCGCCTTTACATCCATCCGATATACCACCATGTTCTTACTAGCAAGATTAGCGAAAAGATTCGATTGCCTCGATTCGAGCAACTGGAGCAAAAGATTCTTCAAAGTCTATACCTCCTCTTGACGGTATCCTTTAGCAACTAATCGAGCCTTGTTCTTCAACACATCACCATGCTCATCAAGTTTTACTTTGAAGATCCATTTTAGAGCTATAATCATAGCACGCCTGGAGCAGTACTAACTCCCATACATCAAGACGATCAAACTCATGAATTTCATCTTGCATGGCATTGAACCATCTATCTTCATTCATAGCGCTTTAACATCTTTGGTTCGATCTTAGATAGTACGGAGTTGAAGAAGCACCATAAGGCATCGGTTGCGAGTTGCTTCGGGTTGATACAGACGAGAGGGATTTCCAATGATGTTGTCTAAGGGGTGATCGTGAGTCCATTTTCCGAGGTGTTCATGTGGTCATTGTTGAGGAACCGAGGTAGTGAGTCGATGTCTCCCGAGGAAGATGGTTCGATGATGATTCGGAGTAGCAAATATGTTTTCAAATGGAGCATCTTCGTGAGTTGCAAAGGATTAACTTCATCATTGATGCCGTAAACATTTCCATGATGTACATTTGAAGAATGATGATTTGTTGATGAGATCAAGGATCGCAGAGCGGGTGCTTCTTGACTTAACGATATTGAAACCGAGGGATTGACATCATTTATCGGAATATGAGCATCCTCTCGTTGTAGGAATCAAGACCTCATTAGTAATTGAATCATACAGCCATCAAACATAGGATCAAACAATTTCTTTACATCATCTTCGATGGAGGTACATATGGAGTTTCTTGAGAGGAGTTTGGAACAAGGGATGAACCAATGGGACTGCTTTTGAAGTGCGGGTCTTGAGTGGAGTGTCCAGAGCCATTTGACCGGTCACCATCAAACGTGACGTGAATTGTTTCCATGATATTTCGGGTTCTTTTGTTGTAGATTCGGTATCCTTTTTGTTTGATGCATATCCTACAAATACTCCAATGTCGCCTTTAGCCCTAAGTTTGCCTGTGTCTTGACCCTCATTAGTTGGATAGCACAAGGCGCCAAACACACGAAGGAAAGATAGATTAGGTTTTCTCATGTGGACAAGTTCATATGGTGTTTTTCCATGAATAGTGTGAATCGTGGAACGATTTTGTGTAGCATGCAAGGGCAATTGCTTCACCCGTAGAAACATTGGAACCTTTGAGTAGATCAAGATTGTTCTAGCAATTTCAACAAGAGTACGATTTCGCCTTTCAACTACACCGCTCGCTATGGGGGTTCGTGGAACACTTCTTTGATGGTCGATTCCAACGCTTTCATAGAATTCACTAAGTTGTTTGTTGACGAACCCGGCCCATTGTCTGCTCGATAATTCGACAGCTTTGTTTAGTCGAACTCGCACTGCTCGATGAGTTTGATGATGGTATCGTGAGTTTCATCCTTTGTCCTTAAGAACTTGACCTGTGCATCTAGAGTAATCATCAACCACAACTAACACATATTTCTTCCCAAAGATATTCTCGCACCTCATTGGTCCACATAAATCCATATGAATCATATGAAGAACTTCGTGATGTAGTTAGTAGGTTTGGGTTTATGGGCATACTTTTGCTTTTACCCAATTGACATGTCGAACAAAGATGATCCTTTTCATACTTTAGTCTAGGTAAACCTACAACTAAGTCCGCTCGAAAGATCGTTGATGGTGTCAAGTTCAAGTGATTGAGACGACGATGCCATAACCATGACTTTGTTTTTGAGGCCTTAGATAACAAGCGATTGGAGATGCCCTCATCATGTCATCGATAGAGATGGTGTAAAGGTTTGAGCCACGAGTTCCTTTCAACAGCCTCACCGCTAAGATCTCTAACAAAGGTGTATGTTTTCAAGGCTACTTCTAGATCGTAATCACGTAATTGACCAACAGAGAACAGATTATGACCTAAACCTTCCACATAATACACTTTCGAGATGACACTATCACCAACAACATAATCTCCATAACCCATTATAGCACCGAAATGATCATTACCAAATCTAATAGCCCCGATGAATTTGCTCACGGTTCATGAGCACGACCGTCTCCAAATATATGTTTGGAACAAATGAGTCCGTGTACCACGTAACGATTTGAACGATCCGCAGCTGAACACGCATAAGAATGGATAATCGATAATTGGGATCCCCATGCAAGAATGGGTTCCATTTGGTTAGTTACAATGGTTGGACCACCCACATCGTAAATAGAAGCATTCATATCGTAAAGTGAGGCAATGGAATCGCTAGAATAGATGCAAGATTAGTGTCATTATTAGCCCTGCTCACAGCAGTGATCACTTCTTAAGGGAATAGTTCTACCAAGAGGCATCCATTTTCTAGTGGGCATTATCTGCTTAGTCTTAAGACCAACAGTGTCCAATAAAGGCCTATTTTATCAATGTTCTTCCCGGGTTTCCACCGCTTTCTAACTTTCTTTCGCTTTTGCCTTTTAGCCTTCTTAGCATGAATTTTAGCATTAACAATATTAATCGGACAATTAACATCATTAGCGTAACAAGAACACCACATTCAAGATTAGAAATGTAATTCAAGCGACATCAAGACAAGGTTTGCAAATAGTATCGAATTCAATTAATTACAAGACGCCTATGGCTAATACTAGAATCAACACGATTCGCTTTATTCAATTCAAGCTTAAAGTTCCTAGATTGTTCTTCTACTCTCTTCCAAAGGCACATTCTTAGCTTGCATGAGGTACTATCATTCCTTGTATTGTCTTGAGACTTTGACCGCTCCCTTTAATTTCACCGACACTCTCAGAGAGCGAATGGGAACATTAGTTT
Source organism: Chrysanthemum lavandulifolium (assembly GCA_022545495.1). Taxonomy (NCBI): domain Eukaryota; kingdom Viridiplantae; phylum Streptophyta; class Magnoliopsida; order Asterales; family Asteraceae; genus Chrysanthemum; species Chrysanthemum lavandulifolium. The sequence goes on from CM040241.1 coordinate 299,569,658, forward strand.
GTTTTACTACTCTTTGCACCACCTGCTTAGATGTGTCGATCCGAACTACATGCAGTGCACTAAGGTTTACTTTCTTAACACTAGCGGTACCGAGATTAGTACTCCTAGAAGGCACATTTGAGTTCACTTTCCTAGCATTGATGATCTAGAATCAACTACTCAATGGTACACTACGCCTCACATTCAAAACATTGGGAATCGAGTGCATATCATATTTGGCCTTAGGCATTGAGCATGGAATCAAAGGGTTAACTCTCTCACCTAATGTCTTTGGGCATATTGTGATCAAACATTCTAAGATTTCTTGAGATCGTTTGGCATATAAGCATGCATGTCCAATTGCATTATCATGAGGTTTCTCTAGCTTATCCTCTTCAACAATCTCACGCAGTATTCTAAGCAATCCTTAAGGGATGAGAAATATGTTTGAATGGCAAGTTTGTTGTTCCTTAGATGAGGGGACATATGTCACGATAAAGCATATTTGTTACTAGAGTGAACCTTAGATACAACATTCTCCTCATAGATCATTGGCATTTTCCTTTTACCGATTCTTCGATTCTCAATTTCCTTTTGCAATGAAGTTATTTGTTCGTTGTTTTGTTACGAGTGACTTTAATTGATTCAAACAACTCATTGAAGTGACGCTTAACCCTTTCATTTTCTTCTAGAAAACTTTCGCTTTCCTTTGTAAAGCATTTACTAGGTTTTGAAGATGAAACGCTTGAGAATTCGAGAATCTAAAGAGGAGGCATTTGGGAGCCCGTCATATTGTTTGTTTGACCCTTTAATTGAGAGATTTGGGCTTTCAACTTTCGATCGTGTTGCATCGAGCTTGAATCTGCTCATCACGCTTGTTAATTTGAAAACTCGATCAAACTCGAGCATCCAAGATGTCTTGACATTTGAAGTTTTGACATTTTCTTTAAGATGTTGATATTTTAGTTGTAAATTAAAATGCTCAACTTCTAGTTTAGAAAATGTTTAACGAAATTGTCGTGATCATCCAGCTTCAATTTTCTCATTTAGTTTAGAATTAGTTTTTCAAGCTCAATGACACGATCATGGAGACTTTCAGTACACAGATAATTCATGAAATTTGAAAGCATTAATAGAGCAATTTGAAGCAAGAAAACACATCTTGAGCAACACATTCAAGAATAAGATTCTCATTTAATGTATGCAAGTTCTTTCTCTCAATCTCATTATATTTCAAAGGCACGCCATAGTCACTAACTTCAACAACCATTGCATCAAATTCCTTTTCCATTCCCTTAATATCGCTTTCTATTCCCTTTTAAGACTCTCAAAGTGATCTTTTAGCGCTTTAAAGAAGGGCATGACCTCACCAAATAACATTCTTTCATTTGTTCAAACCCTTTCTCCTTCGCTTATACCGTGGTGTGATCCTTTTCTTGCAAGTTTTCTCAAAATCAACAAATAGTTGAAATATCACGTATTGACTAATTAATGTCTTGCTTTTAGTGGCAATTTTTCTAGGTACAAGATGCATTGGTGTATTAGGAGGATACACAATGCTTCTAGGCATTTTCCAAAGGGAGGGTTAGTTTCAACAATATTTTCCGCTCGCTTATCTAAATCTTTTTCCGTAAGACTTGTTCGGGAGTCAACAAAGTCTCGAGGCTTAAACTTGTTTAAGGAAATCCAGCTTTTCCTTCTTATAATCATGAGGAGTGATATTTATGTTTTTCTTTGCATTTGGGATCATTTTGTTTCTTATTCATCTTTTCCCTAGTGATTTCATCCGATTTCTTATCTTCCTCAAGCACTCAACGCAACTAGGTTTCGCCAGGCTTAAGGATTTCATCACCATCATAAAGCACCTTATGAGCATTTCTAGCCTTTTAATTACCTCGATTCGGTTCCTCAACAAGGGAATGCTATGCTTATCGCTTAAGACTCGATGTTTGGTGACCATGTGAGCAATCGAATGGTGTTTCCTTGTATGTACAACTTGTTTTCAAGTTTGTTTTTCAAAGTTTTCGATTAGAAAATCTCTCAAGAGTTTTGATTCCTTAGCATTAAATTCTTGCTTAAGCATTTTCACATTTTCTTGAAGTTCTTGTTTTTGTTTAGTGTTTTAGAAAGTTTTTCTTGCAAGGAATTTAATTCTTGTTTCAATACTTCTTCTAAACTTACTTTTTCTAATTATCGTACTCACTGGACATCCATTTCCGCTCACGAGTGGTCAACTCAAATTTTGCACGTTGTTCATAAATAGCAACACGCCCTTATAGGCATTTAGTTCGTAAATTATGGAATCATCGAGAGCACATGCAAAGGTATTCATCAAAGACATAGTCATTGTTGATCGCAGAAGATGCATCACTTGGTACAACTTCACTTTCACTTTGTTTCACGATTGATCGTATGGGACAATATTGTTATTGCCCATATTTTCAACATTTGATTCAATAGTTTCAGCTTGATTGTACTTTGTCATGCATCTGCTGCACATCAAGATCATCATATAGTTTTAATACCTCGAGATGAGTTTGTCCTTAGATGGGCCACTTGTGGTGAAGAAGAGATCTTGGGAGAAACCATTGGAGAGATGCTAGCCATAAAGATTGTATGTGCAGAGGTCCATCATCTACATCGTAGTCGTATGCATCACGCCACGACTTGAAAGGCGCTCGATGATTGTGACCTATCTCCGAATAGGTCGCTCATCCACATCTCGCATCATAGGTCTTGGCATTGCCCTCAAGAAGAAACAAGAATTCCTCTTTATCCAACGCAGCACCATTGTCCCGAGCTTGTGCCAAGAACATCTTATCGTCAAGTAATCGATTCTCGTGGACGCTTGAGATGTGCGCCTTGCAATGTGTCCTTCACCACCACGCTTATAGCATTTGATTGGCTTAGCTTGACCTTGGTTACCATTTCTTCCTCGATTCTGTTGCCAACATAACCTCTCCCAACTCCACCTCGTCCCCGATCATACTGTCTTTCTTGAACCGGTTGCACCATGATCCTTCCATCTTTAACAAAGGCTTGATTGTGTGGGTTAGATGCGCTCGAGGTTGTTGTTGGTTTGTGGGAGAGTATTCATGTTTTGACTAATGAGAAGAGCTAGTTGATTAATGAAGCTACCCACATGAGCATCAAGATCGCCTTGTTTGTACATGGGATCGTGAATGAGTTTGTGATTACCATTACCCAAGGGTATGACTTGTGATGCTTTGGTTGTGATTCCGATGTTTGAGTAGAAGGTCAGAGAGTCATTAGACGAGCTTGTTTCTCCCTCGGTTGGTTTTGAACCGATTGAGAATCAATTTTTCAAACATGGCATGTCTCTCATTCTCAAGGAGGAAGGCATAGAGTTGCTCATAGTTTGTATTCTTCAATCCTTTAGTGAGCTTCACAATGTAACAAACTTGTGCCATTCGGGATTCATGTTGTTGACAAATTTTGAGTTCAACTCAATGTTAGGCATAGTCATTCGATGTTCCTCATGTCATTAACTAACTTATGAAATCTCACATAGTACTCATAGACACTCTCATCCGGTTTCATCTTGAAGTGCTCAAATTGCCATCGAGTCGATTCTCTGCCTTCCATAGTTAATTCGAACCCGAGAGAAGCATCTTAACATTATCCCAAACCGCTTTTGCATCGTGTTATGATTGATCACCTTGTAGATGTCTTTAGGAAGACCTTGAAGAACAATGTTTGAAGCCCCGATATCTCGTGATCGAATCTCTTTTCTCCTTATCATCAAGCTCATCATACATCTTAGGTCCGTCCATTCCGTAAACAGAGTACCATCTTCATTAGTATCAAGTATATCTCTAGTCGCTTCAACTCGATATGGTCCTTCATCAATGGATTTGAGAATGTTGACACCATTTTCCTTTCCAAGGCAATACAATCGATTCGTTGAGCCCAAGAGTCGTAGTCGGCCTCATCAAGCATGGGTGGACGAGTATCCGATCCACCGCTTGTACATCCTCGGCAACAATGGAGATGATGAGGGACGTTGGTAGACATGTTAATGATTATACGGGATTTTATAACTCTATGATTAAACCGGAAATAGATTCTTTCACGGATTTTACTAAATCAAGAGAAAACCGTAAACAATCACTTAAGTCGCTAGAAGATAATACACTAAGTCGCTAGACAATAATGCACTAAGTCGCTAGAAGATAATGCACTAAGTCGCTAACCCTTAATTCGCTAGACAACTAAGTCCCTAGAGTCCCAAGTCGCTAGACACAAAGCAAGTCGCTAAGTAGTAACTCGCTACCCCTCAAGTCGCTAGCAAAATTTTGGCAAGAATTGCCACACAAGTCGCTAGAAATGCAAGTCGCTAAAGAGCAACTCGCCATGCACCAAGTCGCTACCACTGTCGCTACTGTAGTGGAGAATCCACTACTTGTACTTTAACTCGCTAGATCTAACTCGCTAGATTTAACACTGTAACTCGCTACAATTTTGTGAAGCAAGTCGCTACGAAGAAAAATTATCCGTGAACTAAGTCGCTAGCATGAAAAACCATATAAACATCACTTTTCAATCCAAAAACAACCCAACCAAGATGATTCAAGCTTACCAAATGAAAACCTAAACACTTGTGATGATTCTAAACATAAAAGTACCAACAAAATTCAAACTTTAACACAAGAAATCAACCAAATGATGCAAAAACCACTAAACTTTTTCAAACTCAAAACCACCTAAAACCACTATAAATCCAAAGATGTGCAAGATATGATCTAACCATGGCTCTTGATACCAATTGTAAGATATAACTTTTCACATACACATCAAACCATAACACAAAGTAGCATATAGATGGAATTCTAGAGAGAAAGTTAGAGGTTTAGGGAACTTAGTGAGAGAAAGTAAAAGATATTATTATGAGCTCCAACTCTACCTTGGGAGGTAGAGAGTATTTATAGTCTTACATAAATCGCCACACTTTGGGTGTGGATCGTGCATACAAGGGTAAAGACCCGTCTGTCCTCCACGGTGTTACTTAACTAAATACTACTAAACTTAAATGAACTATGACTACGAGCTTAACGATTACATATACTGAGGTGACCGACTCTTTAATACCGGAATTTCTAATTCCTAACAGCCTCATATTTGGCACATTTGCGCTTTTCTAGGTGTTCTATAGTCCCACATATCTGCTTTTAACTCAAGCTTTTCTCGATAAGTCGTGAATAAGCTCAAACATAGGCCGCCTCATTGCTTTGAGTAAACAATCGCTGGCATCAATTTTGTTAAACCGCTTATCGAGAATAGGAGTAGAAGTAAACAGTAGATTTTAGCTTATTTTAGTATAACTTAGTTCCTGTAGAAGTGTGGTGGCTTATTTTGCTAGTTTCCTTATATTAAAGTGCTTATTTGCTATCCATTTACACTGCAGCTTTCATATCTTACACACAAGCATCACATTTTATATTTTTCATAGAACTAGATTAATATTTTAGAATTTTTCTGAGTTTTTCATAATTTTTGGTCACTATTTAGTATTTTTCTTAATTAAAAACAGTTTTTAGTCACTTTTAATTAGCTTTAATTGCAAATAATTAAGAAAAAGTTCAAAAAAATAATTTTTCAATTTTTCCAGTTTAAGAAAAATATAAAAGCATAAAAACATTTTTCCTTATTTTTCCCCTTTCATTTGGTATTTTTACAATTTAAATTAGATTAAAATAGTTTTAAATTAGTAGAAAATAAAAATTAATCGTAAAAATAAAAATTAGTTTTGAAAAGTCTCTTATGGTATTTTAGATTTTATAAAATAGTTTCATATTTTTCTCCTTTATTTTCATAATTTTAGTATTTTAAATTAGTTTTAAAGTTAAAATTTAGTTTTTAATTCAAATTAAATCCAGAAAAATCCAAAAAAAATAGTTTTAATTCTAAAATAGTTTTCATATTACATTTCTAGCGTAAAAGTAATTTTAGGCATTTTAGGATATAATTTAGACGTAGTTGCATTTTAATTACGTTTCGTTAATTTCATTTTAGTATTTTGCACTTAGGATTTCCGTAAAATAGATTCCTTAATTACTTTCCCCATTCCCGTAGTTTAATAAAATCAAAATCATATATCCAAAACATCGAGCATTAAATTCCAAACCAAAACGACGTTGGCAATTCACGCCTCGTTGGGAAACGATTCGTTAACTAATCCGCTTCAACGATCACACACGGATTTGATTTATTATTCTTTTCCTAAAGGAATTTGAATCTATCTTCGTGATTATTTTTGATATCGATATTGAGGTTTTATCCACACACACACCTTAAGCCTTCATTATCGCCGAATCGTTCCGAACTGCTTTAAGTTTCTTACGGTTAGTCATTCACAAGTGGCTAGCTTGAGTGAGATAACTTGACGGGTCGCTCATCGCTAATCAAATTTTACGCCGCGCGGGAGGTTGTGTCACGACAATATCGTTTGAGGTTTGACGATTAGTGACTCGAGATCCTTCATTCGTGAAGTTACTATTTTTCTATAAATAAATAAAAAGTAAAAATATTTTCCTTTTCTTTGTATATATATATCGATTAAAAATTCAAAAGATTTTCTCTTGTGTTTTTGCTAATAAATAGAAGACACCAATTATATAACATTCTCAACGGAGGTGTTATCATTAATAAGTTCCCGAACTAAAGATCAAAAACTTGCCTTTGTGTCGCCAGAATTGATTTACTTCTATCGGATAAACAAACCGTGTGGTGGGTATAAGGACGGCCCGACATTAAATTGCGGTCAGAAGAAGCGGGTTTTAATAAGCTCACACGACCTACAAAGCTTCTCCGCCGCTTGCGCGCTTGTCTATTAGAGGTGATTTATTCACTTGGGATTATTGGTAAAGTTCACCGTGTTTTCGAATATCGGTCTCTTTTAATTGCCTTGGTTTTTAAAGTGCATGCGCACGCGCCTCAATCACGACGTAGACGTAATCAAAGAATAGACGCACCGAGTTACGCACTATCGTTGAAGAACCCGTCATGGCGCACACTCGAACGATGAACGAGTTACTTCAAGCTCCCGTGAGACGGCCACGGTGATGCTATCGCATTTCCACCAATTAACACCGAAAATTTTGAACTAAAACAAATTTAATACAATTGGTGTCAAATAAACCTTTTTGGTTTAGATCGTGAGGAGCCCCACGCACACCTCCGCTGGTTTAATCAAGTTGCTTCTACGATTAACTTCGGGCGCCTCTCATGAGTCGATTAAGTTGAGATTGTTTCCATTTTCCTCGAGGGGCAGCCCGAACTTGGCTAGAAAAGAACCCCTCACCGATTACAACATGGGAAGATCTTTCTAAGAAATTTGTGAACCAATTCTTTCCTCCGTCAAAATAACAATGTTACGAATCAAATCATAAATTTTCAAAAAAAATTTGACGAAAGTTTTGGAGAAGCATGGGATAGATTTAAGGAACTTTTACGTAAATGCCCAAATCATGGTTTTACCGATCTTCATCAGATTGATACGTTCTATAATGCTCTTACTCCGTCCGATCAAGATTCGCTTAACGCGGCCGCCGGTGGTAATATCTTGAGTCGTATGCCCACCGATATTAGAACGATTATCAAAAATAAGTCAAAAGTTTCTTCATCTAGAAACCGACCGGTTGTTTCTAAGATCACTTCGAACGACAACTACATTCAGAGGAGTGAGTTGAGTGGATCGATCGATGTTATTAATTCTATGATGAGAGAGTTTAAGATTCATAACCAACCACCAAAGCCATTATCAAACATGTGTTATTTATGGTGGCCTCATCCGTATTATAATTGTCAAGCCACCGATGGCGATCTCCGAAATGCTTCCGTAGCCTCGCTAATCCGGTTCAAAATCAAAACCAAGGATACCGTACAACCAAATGGGACCACCCGGATTTGCACCTGCTCCTCAACAAAACCAAAACCGTTATCAAAACCAATCTTACAATCAAAACCGAGGAGCCAATCTCAATCATGGTAATAAAAACTACCAAGCTCCTCCACCTCAAGTTTATCAACAACCTCCTCAACAACAATATCAACCATCTCATCAATCTGTTCCAAACAACGAGTTTCTGTCTTACATGAAGAGTTCCGACAATACCATTAAAAATTTGCAAACTCAAATCTCAAGTATAAAGAATGATTTCAAAAGAGAAATGGAAGCTACGAATAACAAGCAGATGAGATAAATGAGGGATATGATGGCTAGTTTCTTTCAAGCTAATCAAGCTTCTACGTCTTATTCTCAACCCTCGGGTTCTCTTCCGAGTAATACTATTCCTAACCCGAGAGGTGACATGAAAGCAATCACTACCCGGTGGTGTTGCTTACGATGGACCCACGGCCCTACCACTATTTATTCTTCTCCGCCTTGTGTGGTAGACCGTGAGACTGGGTGACAAAGGACCCAAGTGCTTCCTACTAATAAGGGGAGTATCGAGAATGTCCAACCCATGGTTGTCCCGACGTCCCGAGCCCAAGGATGCTCCGGTTAGTGCCGAAAAGACTAACTCAAAACAACACTTCCATACCCGCAAGGATGAATGATCAAAAGCAACGTGAACAAGCAAATCTTCAAATGGAAAAATTCTTTCAGATATTTCAAGATCTTCACTTCAAATTAGCTTCATGGATGCTCTTCTTCTCATGCCTAAGTTTGTTTCGACACTAAAAGGAATGTTAAGTAACAAAGAGAAAATTGTGGATTTGGCAAAACGCCTTTGAATGAGAATTGTTCGCGGTTATTCTCAAGAAACTTCCGAAAAGTTAGGTGACCCCGGCAAGTTCCTCATTCCGTGCGATTTTCAAGGAATTATTCGCTTTCGCTTGGCGATCTTGGCGCGAGTATCAATTTGATGCCGAAATCAATTTACGATAAACTTTCATTGCCCCCACTTACCCCGACATGTATGACCCTCGAGCTAGCCGATCGTACTACGACAACACCAATCGGTATAGCCGAGGATGTTTTTGTTAAAGTGGGGAAGTTCGATTTTCCCGCGGATTTTGTTGTCGTTGATTTCGATGCCGACCCTCGTGTGCCCCTTATTCTCGGAAGATGTTTCTTAAGGACGGGTCATGCGTTGATTGATGTGTATGAAGGAGAAATCACTTTAAGAGTTGGAAAAGAAGCCGTCACGTTTAACGTTAACCATACTTCTAAATCTTTTACCAAACAATATGATGTAGCCAAAATTAGTAACACCGAGGTGACAAAGGACCCGGAATTCCTACTAATAACGGAAGTACTAAAGCGCCCAACCTCCGGTTGTTCAAAAGTTGGGCCTAAGACATCGAGAATTGATCCGAGTCTTTCACGTTTCACGGTTAAGAGTTTGTCTACGATACATGCTGAGCAAAAGAAGAAACTAGATAAGGAGACTACAACGGTTGTGGTGGAAAATGCTAGCTCTAAGAGCACACCACTTGTCCCACCTCCGCTTTCTGTATATCGGATTGATCTTGTTCCTAAAAACGTCGAGTTTTCTTTGAGTGGCAATCCCACTCCTTCTTCTGAAAATATGGAATTTTCTTCTAAACAAATCATTTTTTATTCTTCCCCTTCCCATACTCAATATGAGGAGGATGATTCTATCATGAAAGAAATTGAGGCTTATTTGAAAAGTGATTCGCCACATCGAAATTGATAATGATGACATCGACATCGAAGGAGATATTCGCTTGATTGAAAAATGCTTTATGGGGATTCTTATATTCCTTCGAAGAAAAAGTTATTAAAGAAGTCAAGCCGCCTTTTAATCCTTTGGAGCCCGAGCTCAAGGATTCTTCCATTGATTTACTTCGAGGAGTTCGCCGATGAACTCGCCGCATGGATCCTCTTCCACCGGAAGTGAGGATGACATCTTTGATTTTAGAGCCGACTTACGCGAAATTGAATATTTGTTATATCAAGATCCGTCAATTTACTTTGAGAAGTTCACCGATGAACTTGCTCCCACCGACTCGATTCTTTCCAAGAACGAATACGATGATCCGTTTCTCCCAAAGAAAGATAAGGAAGTTAAGATTTCGACTGATGAGCTTGTTAATACTGAGGTCCCACACTATTTTTATCCGAGAGTGATTCCTTTTCTCGTGAGGATTTTCACGTGGATGATACTTTGATTTCATTCTCTCCGAGGACAAGATTTTAACCCCGGATATTCATCAAGAGTATATTCTTATCACCAAAGTTATTCGGAAAAGGATCCTATCTTGATGCCTTCATTGTTGAACCTTCAAATGCATTTCTTTGTACCATGGACTCCCTTCGTCTATGGAGTATTCTTATTGTGATCCGCCATTCCTTCGTCCACCTCCAAAACCACCGGATGATGGATCATTATTTCATGATATACCTTATGTGCTGATGCCCGACATTTTCTTTCCCACCCAGTCTCATTCTTTCGGGAATGAGGACACCGTTTTTGACCCTGGTATCTCTACCACTTTCTTCCCAAAGGAAAAATGAATTCGGGGACGAGTCAGGCTAGCGACTCGGTGATCAAAAACAGTAGCGCTTCGTGGGAGGCACCCCATGCTTATCCATCTATCTTCTTTCTATTTTCTAATAAGTGACGTGAAGGGGTTAGCCTCTTCGATTTCTCGTGTTTGGTTGTTTGTTGTGTTTAGATGTTCCCGATATGAAGACCTCGTGCTCAAGTTTGTCTTTTCTCCACCGAGTTTCATGATCGCCGATGGAAACCGATATCCTAATCTTATCGACTAACGCTTATCTTCTAGCATACTTAATAAACGGCTTTTAGATTTTTGCGATACCTTGCTTTAAACATTGAGGACAATGTTTCGCTCTAGTCTGGGTAGGGTAATCTTCGATTTGATTTGACCGCACTTGCTTATTTTTGTTGTGTTTCTCTCAAACCTGCTTTTCCTTAGAAAATAAAAATTGTGCAAAATGAGAAAATTTTAAAATTTTGTAAGCTTTTGTTAAGTCTTTTGATTGAAAAGTTTTGCTAGTCTCTTAGACAAGAAGTTATAAAATGCAAATTCTAGCTCACAAGGCCAAGATTTTGCAAGTTTCCGAGTGATTTTAAATATGCATGACTTGATTTCATTAGACGAAGCATTTGCTAAGTTAATATATGTTTTGACACCTTGTTGACTTTCCACTGGTGAGAGTAGGAATAGAATTGACTGACCGGCGTGTTGAGCCCTAGCTTGTTCCCTTAACCATAGGTAATCTAAAAATTATCGGCTAAGCATCTGCGGATCTCATTATTTGGGATTTTAAATTTGCAGAGATCGAGAAATGATAGAGTTACTTATGAGTTTAGATGCTAAACGTGGAGTAGTTGGTTCTCTTTAGAGCCCATCGAAGGTACTTATGGCTTTTTGTTCCCACAAAATTGTTTCACCCCATATCTTGTCTAATAATAATTAGAGATGTTGAGTTTTTGGCGATAGTTAGTTCTTTAGCTTCTTAAAAGAATCTTTGTTTCAAAAATTGGGTACACATCAAGGATCCGTAATAAGTAATAAGTGATAAGTGAAAAAGTAATAAGTAAAGTTGTGAGCTCATGTGTCGAGATCGGACCCTTGGATCTTTAGCCGGATTGAGTGAGGTCTTAGCCTAGCCACCGGATCCTCATTTCATGAAGCCTATAGTCTTTGAATTACCCCGTGAAGCTCCGTGGTTCACACTCATATAAATAAAAGTAAAAGTTCATGTGAAAAAAAAATAATAAAAAAAAAAAATGACGTTGAAAAGTCAAAATAAGTGAATAAAATTCCTTGATGTGGACCTCATTTTACGAAAATGGTTCTTGAGAGAAGATGGATAACTAATTATCGACTTAGCTTTATATCTTTATCGAATAAAAGTTATCGAAACGAGAATTTGAAGAAATTCATTTCACAAAAATAAAAAAATCTAGATGAAAATAGGAAAATGGGAACAAGAAGTAATTACACAAGTAACTTCCATGGGTAGTGTTAACATCTAGAGTCATACTTAACAATGATTTCGATTTTACGCTTAGTTTGGGACTTGTGAAAATCGTGACGATGTATTCTATCCGTATGGTCACTTCACCGTGTTGTGTTTCTTACTCCGTGATCCTAACGTGTCGTTTGAAAAATGTTGGAGTTATTGATCGACATGAAAGTTCAACAAACCGTCATTCATAATCGGAATATGCTTAATTGTGATATCTACATATGAAATAAAAGGTAAACGGGGCGTTTTTAGAATTAAGGCATTCCTAATCTCTTTTGAGGAATCTTTGCTACTTCTTCATAGGTTTAGTAGAAAGAGATTGAAATCCTTGGTTTTAGAAGCGTGAGTTGATTGCATTGCGTGAGGACACGACAATGGTCTCGTCTGGGGTATTTTGGTATGTGCTAAAACACATACCTTTTCATTATCAAACCGACCCAAAATAACCAAGAAAGAGCCGTTTATTGCTAATATTTGTAGTTTTCTTGAGTTTGTGCTTGTGCAGTACGGATATGTAAAACACGCAAAAAGGAACCAAATCGGATATAAACCGAGCACGAGAGATTAAGAGAGCTTAAGCCGAGCCGGAAGATCAAAATTGAGCATTTATGATGATTTTATTCTCCGAGGATGATTTTTGGAAGAAATAATCAAGTTAGAAGAATTGGCAAAAATGGCCCCTCAACTTTGAGTTTTTGGCAGAAATGGCCATTGAAGATTCAAAAAGTTGCAAATTGGCCCTTGGTTTATTTGAAGATTGACAAAATCAGTCCTTGGAAGATGATTTCAGATTTACATGTATGGTCCTCAAATTTCAAAGATGTGCAAGTTTAGTCCCTATATTGCTCTTGGATTGCTAATATATCCTAAGTCCAAAACACCTTACCCGCCCAATCCTAAACTATGCATTCGCCCAAAATCATCCAACCCGCCCAAACAAACAACCCGCCACTTTATTAATAAACCCCAACCCAGATCCTGCCTTTACCCGGATTTAAACCCAATTCAAAGCCCCAACCCGTCAAACCTTTTGAACAATAATAAATAAACCAAACGCGCCTACGTTGCTCCTTCCTCCCAAACGCACCTTTTACCTCCAATTTACCACCAAGTACCAATCCCAAACACCTTACCTCATACTTAGAATCTATCTATCTTCTAGAACCTCTGACTTGTCAGATAAGGTTGCCCACGTGGACTAATGGAGCAATCTCATTGGCCGTGACACCTCAATTGGTGAAATGGAGCTCTTTGATTGGCTATGGTGACAAGGAATGATCATGTGGCTGTGGATAGGCCTTCTAGGCTCTTCCAAGAGGATCCCAAGACCTCTTGATGGCTATAAAAGGACCCTTGAGCTCACAATTGAAGTCGCAACTTTAGTTTAATTTAGCTTATTGTTATTGTATTTTCGTAGTTTAATAAATGTTTTCTTAAGCTTTTATTGTATTCTCAATTTCTTGTAATCCTTTTCTATATTAATCAAAGTTCCAAGTTTTAAGTTTAATTTTGCACTTCTTATTTAAAGTAATCAATAAGCTAATTTGAATTATGGAATAGGCTCATTTCCGCTTATTATAGCTTTAGTGAGCTTATATTGCACCCTCATCGTCCACTTAACTCATTCACATTCATAAAACCCTGTGTCAACGAAAGTCAATCGTGTAGTAATCTTGGTTCGTAAATGAAAATGGGTTGATTGTGATGATGGATCTGGGTTGATTTGATGTTATATGGGTTAGGTTTAGTGGTTCTATTGCTGGTTTGCAAGCTATTGTGGCTGGACCTCTTGTAAGTGTGCTTGCAATCTCATTTCTAGCTTAAATAAAGTAGCGCTTATCATTTTCATTAGATCTCGTTATATCACCGAATTTTGCCGCCATACTAGCTTCATTTAGGTTATTTAAATCTGCTTTTAATGATGGAGTAGGCTTAAGTTATTGTTTTAGCTTAATTTGATTGCATAATCATCATAAAGGACCTGCTTGGATTGCTTGTTAAACCGAGTTAGAACATTAGTCACTAGTTAAAATCATGCAATAGCCTTTGGTAGTATAGTTACACTCAATCTAGTAGTTTATTTGCATCACATTGGTCTCGAAAGTCAAAACTTGATCTCAATCATTAAGTTTATAACTGTGGAATCGCTTGATACAATCTTACATATAGGTGTAGATTTTGACAAACCAACTTGTTATAGTTTCATTTCATAATATTATATCATCATCGCTCAAAATTTGATCTCAAATCTCACCAAAGTCAAATCTCTAAACTGCTTTCAAAAGTCAAATGGTGTCAAAACTTGTTTTATGCAGAACTTGCGACACCGCAAGCTGCTCATTTCAAACAGCTAGAGTCTCATATTTGGCACATTTTCGCTTTGCTAGGTGGTCTATAGTCCCACATATCTGCTTTTGACTCAAGCGCTTCGATAAGTCGGTGAATAAGCTCAAACATAGGCCGCTTCATCGTTTTGAGTAAATAATCGCTTGGCATCAATTCTTGTTAAACCGCTTATCGAGATTAGAGTAGAAGTAAACAGAGATTTTAGCTTATTTTAGTATAACTTAGTTCTTGTAGAAGTGTGGTGGCTTATTTTGCTAGTTTGCTTATATTAAAGTGCTTATTTGCTATCCATTTACACTGCAGCTTTCATATCTTACACATAAGCATCACATTTTATATTTTTCATAGAACTAGATTAGTATTTTAGAATTTTTCTGAGTTTTTCATAATTTTTTGTCACTATTTAGTATTTTTCTTAATTAAAAACAGTTTTTAGTCACTTTTAATTAGCTTTAATTGCAAATAATTAAGAAAAAGTTCAAAAAAATAATTTTTCAATTTTCCCAGTTTAAGAAAAATATAAAAAGCATAAAAAACATTTTTCCTTATTTTTCCCCTTTCATTTGGTATTTTTTTACAATTTAAATTAGATTAAAATAGTTTTAAATTAGTAGAAAATAGAAAATTAATCGAAAAATAAAAATTAGTTTTGAAAAGTCTCTTATGGTATTTTAGATTTTATAAAAATAGTTTCATATTTTTCTCCTTTATTTTCATAATTTTTAGTATTTTAAATTAGTTTTTAAAGTTAAAATTTAGTTTTTAATTCAAATTAAATCCAGAAAAATCCAAAAAAAATAGTTTTAATTCTAAAATAGTTTTCATATTACATTTCTAGCGTAAAAGTAATTTTAGGCATTTTTAGGATATAATTTAGACGTAGTTGCATTTTAATTACGTTTCGTTAATTTCATTTTAGTATTTTTGCACTTAGGATTTCCGTAAAATAGATTCCTTAATTACTTTCCCCATTCCGTAGTTTAATAAAATCAAAATCATATATCCAAAACATCGAGCATTAAATTCCAAACGAAAATGACGTTATAATTCACGCCTCGTTGGGAAACGATTCGGTTAATCGATCCATTTCAACGATCACACACGGGATTTGATTTATTATTCTTTTTCCTAAAGGAATTTGAATCTATCTTCGTGATTATTTTTGATATCGATATTGAGGTTTTATCCACACACACACCCTTAAGCCTTCATTATCAGCGAATCAGTGTCTGAACCGTTTTAAGTTTCTTACGGTTAGTCATTCACAAGTGGCTAGCTTGAGTGAGATAACTTGACGGGTCGTTCACTTCTAATCAGTCATTGTGAGTGGTGTACCTTTTTCAAAGAAGCCATTCATCTTGTGATTATTGGTTTAAGTTCACTGTTGTTTTGCCTCGATTTTGTTTTAATTGGATTTGTTGTTATATCTACTTTTCAAAAACATAAAACCCAAAAAGATTCTTCTTACCCCATTTTCATAATTCCCATTCCCTTCCTTAACTCTGAGAGTCCTTAGAGTTAAATCTAGTGCATGCGCACTCGTTCTTCTAGATCATTGAGTCCTTTTCGTGATATAGCAGAAATTCCTAGACGACGTTCTCGTAGACGTGCTGCCCAAATAGTCGAACCCGAGATTCGTACTATTCCAAGCAACAATATGGCAGACGAACGAACTATGGCAGAAATGCTCCAAGCACCCACCGAGGGTTATGGAGATGCCATCGCTTTACCAAGAATCAATTCGATCACTTGAATTGAAGACACATTTGATCACACTTGTGTCTACAAATCAATTCCACGGGTTTGACAGAGAAGACTCGATGCACACATCCGTTGGTTTAACAAGTTGACTTCAACTATCAATTTCAAGGATGTGCCACAAAAGTAATCAAGTTGATGCTATTTCCATTCTCACTTGAGGGACAGCCGGATTTGGTCGAAAAGAACCCCCGATCCATCGAAACTTGGGAGGATCTTGTTCAAAAGTTTGTCAATTATTTTTCCTCCATCAAAGACGACTAATCTTAAAATGAAATTTCGGATTTCGCCAAAATTTCGATGAAAAATTTGAGAGGCATGGAGAGATTCAAAGATCTCCTCGTGAAATGCCCCATCATGAATTCACGGAGCTTCAACAAGTTAATATCTTTTATAATGGGTTGAACGGTAACGATCAAGATTCTTTGAACGCACCGCAGTGGCAATATCTTGAATCGAAGCCTAAAGATGTGATTGAGATTTGCGAGCAAAATCAAAAGTTCCTATTTCGCAACAAAGTCAATACTCCAAACACTCGCTTCTTCATCCAAGAACTCTTCCGAGTTAGCCGCCCGATAGCCGCCTAATGCACGCCATCCGTTGTATGATAAAAGAGGTAAAGGAAATCAAAAGCGAAATTCATAAGCGGAACCAATCAAAGCCGTAAACAAGGTGTGTGAAACTTGTAGTGGTCCACATGCGTATTATGATTGTCAAGCAACCGATGCTTCCTTTACCAAGCTCCCGTAGCTTCAGAAACCACAATCAATACCGACCACAAGTGATCCTCACTACCGTGCACCTAGCGGTATGACACCACCGGTTTTCCTCCGCAAAACCATGGAAATCAAAATCGCTTTGTTCCAATCAAGGACAAAACTTCAACAACTCTCAAAATTTCAATCAAAACCGAACAATTTCAACCAACCCTATCAAGCTCCAAATCAAGAAAGTTATCAACAACCTTCTCAAGCTCCCCTACCAAATGACTTCATGAAAATTATCGAGTCAAGCATACGCTCAATGCAAACTCGGATCAATTAACATGAGGGTTGAGCTAAAAAGGAAATTGATACCACAATGTCTCACAGACAAATGAGTTGAAGAATATGATGAGCGCTTCATGAACATGAATATGAACCAAGCTTCGTCATCTTCCGGAGGACTCCCAAGCAACACAGCCCAAATCCCAATGCCGAGTTAAAGCCGTCACCACTGTAGTGGTAAGACGACAATGGACCTTCGACTCCAATGCCTCCTCCACGTGAGCAATGAGTCAAGTTACCAAGGATACAACGGACAAGGTGCATTTCTCAAGCCCACGGCATCAAGACACGTCCCACCTTCGTAGTCCAAACTTTAAGTTCGAACCCGGTTCAAGACAAATTCGAGCCGAAAACACTTCCATCCCGGCTCAAAAGTCTAGTCACCCCTTACCCATCAAGAATGCATGATGAGAAGCTCAAAGACAAAACCAAAGAGCAAATGGAAAAAAATTTCCAAATTTTCAATGAACTGCACTTTGACATAAGCTTCGTTGATGCTCTCGTTCTAATGCCTAAATTTGCATCCACGCTTAAAGGTTTACTAAACAACAAAGATAAGCTATCTGAGATGGCTAAAACCCTCTCAATGAGCAATGCTCACGGTCCTTCTCAAGAAGCTTCCCAAAAGCTTGAAGACCCCGGTAGATTTTTAATCCTGCGATTTCTTGGGATGGTTCAATGCTCCGCCTTGGCCGATCTTGGCGCTAGCATTAACCTCATGCCACTCTCAAGATGGAAGAAACTGTCTCTTCCTAAACTTTCATCCACTTATATGACACTCGAGCTAGCGGACCATTCCATAACGCGTCCACTGGGATAGCCGAGGATGTCGTGATGAAAGTAGGAAAGTTTCACTTTCCACCGACTTTGTTGTAGTAGACTTTGATGCGCATCCTAGAGTTCCCTCATCTTGGGAGAGCTTTCTTGAGAACCAGTCGTGCTCGATTGATGTATTTGTCAAGAGTTGACCATACGGGTTGACAACGAAGAACTCACGTTGAATATCAACCAAAACTCCAAACCTCGTTCAAACAGAGTGTTGCCACAATTGATCAAAAATCGAAAGAATCAATGCAACACTCTCAAATTTCACGGTTAAGAGGAGTCACCAAAACGTCTTGAGCTAAAAGCTTTGAAAATCAACCCCGGTTCAAACAAATGGTTTGAAAGTTGTACCAGAAAGTCAAGAGTGTTCTTGATGATGATGATCTAGAATCGGAGACTTTATCGGAAGTGGTGGAAATTGCTAGCTCTAAGAGCACACCACTTGTCCCACCTCCGAATCGCTTTATCGTATCGAGTTTGTTAACTCGTGGATGAAACCAAACTCTCCTCGCCATCATCGAATTGGATGATGATGTTTGTGATCCAATGGAGACATTCTTCCCATTGAAGAATTGCTCAAAATGATCCATCATCTCCTAGTCTTATTATTCCCGACTCTTCCATCCCTTCTCTCACCCCGATGAGGAAGATGACAACTTTGGAATGAAGTCGATGCCTTTCTAGTGATGAGTCAATTCCATCGTGAATTGATAATACTTACTTTGATTCGAGGAGACATCCTTTTCCGGAAAATTTGTTGATTGAAGAACCGCTTTCCCACCCTCCTCCCGGACAACTTATTGACAATCACCATATAAGCTTTAAGTTTAAGCTTAAAATGTCAAAATGGTGATTTGCTTCATCGATGAGGAATGGACATGCATTCTCATGCACATCTTTATTCCATTCTTCACGATGGTGTGGTTGCTCTTTCCTTTCTCTTTCGGAATGAGGACACCATCTTTGACCCCGATATCATCCCTTATAGTTTCTACTATTAACAATACCGCGGTTGTATCTCGTCGGTGTGGAACTTTCGATGTTCATATGTTTATTAACATTGTGAACGAAAGTCCAATCGAGATTGGTTTTCCACGCTACTTTCCCCATGAACAAATGAATTGGGGTCGAGTCAAGCTAGCGACTCGGGAATCAAAAACAAGAGCACACCATATGGGTTTTCACCCATATTTCGACTTCTTTCTACTTTCTACCACCCTAGTGTGGGGAGTTGCCCGTTGTTGTATATAAGTATTAACAAAAAAAAAAAAAAAAAAAAAAAAACTCGCTCAATAATGGTAGTAGTATTTCCTTTTACGCTCTATGTTTCGCGATAACCACGGTACTTTGAATATTGAGGGCAATATTCATTTCTAGTGTGGGGAATTCTCACTAATTTTATCATGTAATTATATCACCCAATTCCCCATTTTTGGCCAAAATATTTTTTGGAGTAAGTGTCTTGCAATTACTCGATTACGGTTATCATCCGCCATGTCTAATAAACAAAAGGATTGGCTAATCCAGAGCAAACGGCTCTTTGTAAAGATATATCAAATCCGTTGACGGCTTGCAATTTGCCCAAAATTGTATGGTGTTCAATTTCACCATATCTTTAATTAGTGAAGAGTTATTAGTCCGTATAAACGGCTCGGTAAAGACAAATCAAACCGCTTCTGACTTATGATTTGCTCAAAATCATTTGGTTATCGATGTACCAAGGTTCTTACTTGAACCGAAACATGTGGCTACTCGAGTAATGGCTTTTGGTAAAGAGATGAAATCCATTAATTTTTCTTAAAACATTGCTAGGGACTAGCAATATCTTAGTGGGGATTGATGAGTGTCTAAATACTTATCATTTTGTACCATTTAAACCGCAAAACATCCGAAAACACTCGTAAATGCATCAAAATGATAAAAATATCACAAATAAGTGTTTTATGTGTTTTAAATGCAAAATATCAAAATCGGTGAAAACGATCAAGTTTGCATAATTGGCGCTTTAGTCCCCAAGTTTCAAAAGTTGTCAAAAGCAGTCCCTCGTAAATCAAAATAAAGAAAAATATCATTTCAAGTCCCTAGGGATTCATGAGTTGTCAAAATTAGTCCTTGAGATTTAAATTTGCAAAATTACAACTTAGGTCCCTAAACTTTGAAAATTGTCATAAATGGTCCTTAGAAGTTTGAAAATGTCAACAATGGTCCTTGTACTATTGAAACTTGTCAAAAGTGACCCTTGAAACAGCTTTTGAGAAAATGGCGGTTTGGTCCTCATCTTTCGTAAATTGTAGTTTGGTCCTTGTAATATTAAACCTAAGCCTTGAACCTCGCCAAAACCATTGTGACCCCTGCCATAAACCATTGACCCCCCTTTTGGACCCCGGTCAACACACCACCAAACACCTTATCCCGCCACTCCTTATCTCCTTCCCAAGTTGCCTGCAACATCTCACCCATCACCTCACCTTATCCCTCCCCCCTCATCATCATATCTACCAACTTTACACACCACAATTAATGCCACCCCCCCTAGTTGCAAATTCAGAACCCCCACACTCAAACAGCTTTTCCCGCCAAAATTGATCCAATGGCCAAAACGCACTCAAGTAATCCAATGGCCAAGATATCAAGTGGGATTTGCTCGAGAGAGGTGAGAGAAAGCTTATTGGTGTATAAAAAGAAGAAGAAAGAGAACAACAAAAGACTTAGTTTTCTAAATTTATGTATGTCGCTTTATTAAACTGTCTTAATTAGTTTATAAATTTGTAACTTTAAGCTCTATTGTAATGAAACTAAGTTGTTTGATCATTGTAACTCATTTTCAAGTCTTAATTCAAAGTTTCATTTAAGTTTCAAGTTTCATGTTCATCATTGCAAAACTCGCTTCAAATTCTTATGTCCAAACTTCTAATAGCTTATATTTAAGTTCAAATAAGCTTACTTAAGCTTATTATAGCTTTTAGTAAGCTCATAAAGGTGTTCAAGCATAATTGGTGTTTGGTCAACAAAAGTCAATCGAGAAGAGATTTTGGTTAAGCGGTGTTTGGAAATGGAATGGGGTTGATGCGAGTTGATTTGGGTTGGATTTGAGTAGCTTAGTTTGGTTTGGGTTCATGCTTAAGTTGCACAAATAAGTTGGACACTTGTGAGTTTTATCTCAACTCTATTTCTAATTCGCTTGCATATTGTGCTTGTGTTTGAATCAGGACATTAAATGGCTTAAACCCTGCTCAAGAGTTGTAATTAGGATAACTAGATTAAATTTCAAAGGTTAGCTTAAGCATAAATCAAGAGGTAGCTTAGTTTAATTTACAAATCGTTGTCTTAAATTGTGTTTGGATCTGGGTTTGTTTGAGCTTGAGCTCTTGCTTGTGCCTAAAACCTGCCTACTTAGTCTCTAATAGGACCACTTGAGTCATTTTGGTCACCATTTGTATCCGCATAAGCTCAAAGTCAAAATCCATTTTATCCTGTCCTCATCTCATGACTGTTGGAATTTAAGATTATCAAAAGCTTGATTCATGTTTAGAAATCAGTAGAGTAGTCTAATATAGTTTTATTTCACCTTAAAACATCATAATCAGTTCATTATTTAAGCTCAAATCTCACAAAAGTCAAAGTTTCATTTCTGTGTCAAAAGTCAAATTTGAAAAAGTTAGTTTTCACCCAACTTGGATGATTTTTAATTAACTCATTACTGGTTCAAGTTCAGTGAAATTTTGGATTCAATAAGTTCAACTGGTCAAGAATTTAAGAGTGATTTTTGGAAATTTTTTGTAAGCTCTTATAAGCCTCAAATAAGCTACTCAATCACCGCAGTGCCTCATGCACACTCACTAATCTCGAGTGTGAGACAGCACCTTGCAAACCTTGCATAGGTCCGGTCTTAGGTCTTTAAGGTCCGAGACTTGGTTCAGAGGTAGTTGTGGTTGACTTGAAGTCTCCGCCTTGTTTTTCACATAAGCTTGTCCAATAAGTCGCTTGCATTAGCTTCAAAAGTAGCTAAAAACTGCTTTGGCACTTGTTTTCAAATCATCAAACTGCTTAAGTTTGTATTTCAGAGGTTAAGGTTAGTTGTATTTGGTTTCTTTTGAGTAGTAATAGCTAATTATAGCCTCTGCTTTCATTTGGTGCTTATTTGTGGTCTTTAGCTTAACTTAAGTTGCTTATTTATAAGCACTTTCCATCGCAACCTCATATTCCTTCACACAAGCCCCTATTTTTATATTTTCTCAGATTCATAATATTAATTTAGACTTTTCCTGAATTTTCATATTTTTCTAACACTGCTTGCTATTTTTCTTCATTTAAAATGCTTTTAGGCATTTTAATTAGCTTTTAATACAATTAAATCGTAAAAGGTTCAAAAATTAAGTTTTCATTTTCCTAGGTTAATATAAATATAAAAGTCAAAAATTATTTTTCCAGATTTTTCATAGTTAAATTTGTAATTTTAGCAATTTAAGTAGTTTTAAATAGTTATTAATTCATAGAAAATAGAAAATATTCGTAAAAATACAAAATTAGTTTTGAAAATTCTCTTTAGTTATTTTAGATTTTCCAAGTCATAATTTCATTTTTCTAGCTTTATTTCATATTTTCTTGTATTTTAGGCTATTATTAAATAAGTAAAATAGTTTTAATTAATAATAATTAGATAAATAGTTTTAAAATAATTTTCTTTTTCTAGAAATTTTCTTATCATTAGGTTTGTAAAATGTCATTTTCATATTTTTAGGATTAATATTGTTTCAACACATTTTCTTTTATACGTCACGTAGTTTTTAATTTAAGTTTTATAAAAGAAAATCAAAACATCGCTTTAAAAATAGTGATAGAGTTTATTTAATATAATTTATCTTTTTTAATTTGCATTTAAGCCCTCGTATTTTATATACTCTTTCTTTAGTTATAATCAATCAAAACTCTTTTCCGCTCAAATTCTCCCATCACTATTCGTTTGATTATTCTCGCACACGTTGGGACTTAACGACTGGGAAACACTATACTCTCCTGGACTTCATTGCATTTGTGTCCGAATGCTTTTAAGTTTCTTACGGTTAGCCATTCACAAGTGGCTAGCTTGTGTGAGATAACTTGACGGTTTAGCACGAATCGACTATTATCATCTAATGAAGTTTTTTGGTAAATTAAATTCATACGGACATGCTTATTAACTCACTTTAACGTAATTGGAATGGAGCTATGTGATCGCTCAACATCCACATTCATCGTGTTGGAGTATATGTGACGGAGGATTTGGAAATAGGCCGTCAACTAAAACAAATTTTCTAAGTGTTGGTTCACTTTTACATGTTTAAAAAGGTTTACAATATTTATAGCTTTGACGTTCTGTAACGTCAGGACTACGAAGTTGAGATTCACAAAGTTATTATTAGTGATCCTTGTGGGAAGAACGATGACCGCATGGCAATTAGTTGCTGTTATCATAGACGAAAAATGCATATATAAGAGTTAATTGGATTCATAATGTTGGTTAAAAGTATCACCATGTATTCATGTCATACCAATTTTTATAGAAAAATATTCAAATATCTTATATTTTTGCTTTAAAAAGTTTAATTTTTACTGATATAAATAGTCATGCAAAATAATAGGATCTAAAATTGGAAGATGATTGACTTCCATGTTTTTACGAGACTACAAAATTAGAACCAATAAGGCATATCATTTTGAAATTTCAAATAATCGGTAATTGCCACTGTGAGAAATAGATTCTTGCGCCAAAATATGTGGTTAAACAATGGGGGTGATATGCATACCATTAAAAGTGATTTGCACACCACCAATTATTCATAGCGGTGTTATACTGCATGTGTTCATCACTGATGTGATTTAGTGGTGAAAGAATCATAAAGTATGGTATGCATATCAACACTCTTGAATAATACCTTGTTAACACTTGAGAAGATGTAATAATTATGACTTATATCGCTTAAAAGAAGATATGGTCGTGTCTTTATTTTTTACTTTTATTGAAATACAAAATGTATGTTATCATATTAAATGTGATTATATAATTTGGTTTTTTGAGTTTTTTATGTTACTACATCATACATGTTGCTACACATAATGCAATTACACAAACTCGACAAAAAAAAGTCTATTAAGAAGTTTAATTACGAGTATTTGAATAAGCACTATAGACTTATATTTATTAAATGCTATTTAGACCTACAACACAAACCTAAATATAAGTCTAATGCATAAATCACTTGTACAATTACATTAAATACATTCTCTCTCCAAATTCCTACCAATCATTTTTTTAAATCAACCAATCAAATTATTAGGTTCATTTGTAGGCATGATTAGTATGCACAACAATCATTTTTCTTATATATATTACACTAAGAAAAGTAGCTAAAGGTTTTTGTCTCTATAAATACGGCACTACACAAAGTATATAACAAACTTTGTGCATGAAAAAGTTTTATTGAGTCTATATTACTAAGTATCATCTAATTAAGTTGTTATCATACCTTTCATTCTTATTTTTACACGTAATGCATGAACTTTTTCATTTTTGTATTCCAATTACGTGTTTAAAATATTTGTCATCATTCAATATTTATTTACGTCAAGTTAAACTACATCAATTGATCATTGTTTTGATGTTTGTATTGCCGAACCACATGCGATTACTTTTGCGGCGAAGTTTAACAAAGAAAAGGTCTTAAGCCATTTTGTGCTATCTATTTGTCATTTCTACAAAGAGTTTATGATCAAGTGAGTGTACGTACTTGCTTTCCGCTTTATTGAAATCTGATAACTGAAACATGATAATGGACAATTAGATTTCATTACATCCAGGTGTTGCATGATGTTGATTTACAAAAGCTACATGTTCGGTTCAGACTACAAGTAAAAAGGGGTGTATGTGATTATTTAATCTTTCTACTTTGTTGCACGTCACCACTGCATTAATGGATCCACCGAACTAATTCCCTAAGTCCTAATCTTGAACCGCACATCACCACAAGTAAAAAGTAGGTGTTCGGTATTACTTATTCGCTTTACCTTGCCGTGAGAAACATAATTAACTCATTCAATTCCTCATTCCTATTACATAAACTCGACATGCGGATGAGACCGCAAGTAATCGGGGTGTACGTGATTGTTTATTCTGCGCACACCACTTACAAGAATTGATGATCCACTAAACATAATGTTCTAATTCCTTAGTCCTAATCTTGATCTCATGGATTAGCCTACACGTAATAAGGTGGGGTTTGAGAATACTTATTTTTGTGCTTTCATCGCTTATCTATTTAATTAAAAATATGCGTGTTGACAATTGATATCATATTATCTAAATGTTTGCGCATCTTTTGTACCTTCTCTTTGACCACTCAAATAGTTTGCAAAATATCAATAACCTACAACTTAAAACTTCTCTTGGACTACTCAAACAAGGATAAGGAACATATTGAAGTTGAGTTTATCAGAAGTTTTTGTTGGCTTGATTCTATGTAGTTGTGGCGCTTTTTGTTGGCCAAGACATATTATCTAACCATGTGTGATTTGGTATTAGATTGGACCTAGCGCTATAGATGATGGTATTGGGAAAAATAACAACTCAAATCATAATCGGCTTTAAGACTAACAAGACATTTATATTGATTCTAATGGCGAGACTTCATTAAAAGGGTATGTATGCACAATTTTCGTCAACAGACTCGCTACTTCCATCACACGATAACATACAAACATTTTTCTTATGATGGCACTGGGTACATTTCTATGCATGTTCACTGTTAACTGAATTTCTATCTAATTGCATGTTCAAAAGTGTACTGAGTGAGCTGGTAATCCTACTTTTAACTTTGTGTCCAAAATTTGTCAAATTACAATCATTACAACAACATACTACCTTTATCTATGGAAAAGCAACAGGCTTTAGTAATAGTTGAGACAGAGGACATAAAAGAAAGTCAAAATATGTAGTCTTTTGTTGTGTTTCCGTTCTTTCTCGAATGTCTATTTCACATATGGCATTTTCCAGGTCCCATGAAAATTATATATCAGAATCGTCCCATAGGAGATGGAGCGAAGTGTCGTCGAACGCTTGGTCAAGAAATTTATTCTTCTTTTTGCTAGCATTTACTAAATAGGTAAAATGATTTTCTTTGAACAACCTTGGTCTAAATGAATATTGGCTCTTGGGTTTCTATATTTGTTTATCTCTGTTTATATGTAAGTTGCAGGTGGTTCCTTATCTTGAATTTCATCGACAATCTAACAAATTTATATGTGCGGTTTAAGCGATAAAGACTCAAGGTCAGACTAGAGAAGAAGGTTGCACAAGTGCACAGCTGCACTTTTAACTCTCTACCATGTAACACCCGTTCCTCTTTTTCGCTAATCATGATATACTACATCTTTTTCTTAACAACAGGTACGAGTGGTTGTCAAGAAAAGGATGTGGTAATACTTATAATCAGTTTACACAATTCTTGGTTAATATGAAAAACTTTAAATGCTTTCACAACAGGATGCATAAAAGGTTACATATTGTGTCTGTTGGTGACGTGTATAGGCAGCAACTTGAAGTGGAGCACCATAGTTTCAAAAGATCATAGTTGCATGGTACATCTTCTTTATGTGAAGCTGCTAATAGCTTCATAACTGTAACAAGAATAGTAGTAATATCTAACCTCAACAGGCGAAAAGTGAGAAGAATAAATTGCTTTGTGCCAAGTTGTTGGAGTCTCATGTTACCAGAATCAAATCTTTTGCTAGGATTATACATGGTAAGGTGATGTTTTATTGCATTTCTTATTTTTTACTTATTAATTTTGTTAAAACTATGTCTTGACGTTAAACATGATTGACAAATCCTCTCAAACTTAATGAGACAAACCACGAAATACAATCCCGAGTAAAACTCTTGACTACTTATACATTTTAGCACAACAGAGCGTAAAATGGCAACAAATCAAGAACAAGAGGTCCAATCGACGCACTCAGACTCCGCATCAAGAGATCCAATTAGACACATTAGTTGCAGCAGTCCGTAACAAGAGATCCAATAACGCATCAGTGAAGCATACTTAAATTGCTATTTAAGTGGGAGTTAAAGGTATGTGTTTTGAACTTTGATTAACAAAATTTTGCTTGCATTCTCACTAAACAATGATGGCCCTATCTGTATTTTGGCATGTTAAGTGAAGAAATAAGCATTAAACAGTTGCATGTGTAGAAATTAGAATTAGTATAAGCTTGGTTGGATCATACATGATTACATGAGATATATGTCCTTCTATTGTGTCCATACTCTAATCTATTTTTTTATTTGGTGTATTGTAACAGGAGTAAAGCACAAAAGATCAATACAACTAGCAAAGGGTTGTACAAGACTACGATTTAAGATAGTTGCTTATCTTAATTTCACACAGTTGTTACGATTTAGCTGAATCACTTGGTTCTTTTCTCAGTTCAGGAATACATGTTGGAAACATTTGAGGTTTTGAGTTAGAGGTTGCAATTTCGATCCAAAACCCTTAATAGAAGGTTATTGTTGCGAGTTTTTTGACTTGGTTTCTAGAACTAAAGTATATTAAATGATGTTCTATATAACCCTTCACCTGGGAGTTTTATATACATTTGGTTATATGATATATATACCGGCAATATTGCCCTATTTATTTAAGGTTTTCAACTCTACTTCACAATTGCTTTACATACATTTAAAATTCAACATATATTATCATGATGCTAGCCCGCCCATTTGGGCGGGCTATGAAGCTAGTAACTATATAAGTATACAAGATTGAATATAATTTAATTGAAAAATCTTACACTTTAACAAACCATAGATTTATAAAGGGCTAATGATAAAAAAAAATACTATACTTGCCACACTTTCCTCTTCAGGGTAGCGAACAAATTTTTTTGCTTTCGTGGGTATTATACTTTCAAATTCATCCTCTTTAGGGTATTTTGCAAAAAAGTTGGACATTTTTGCCCCTCTTACTCACAAGAGCAAATGATGGCAAGTATGATACTTTTTTATCATTTGCCTAGTTTTATTATGTTAAATTTTGATATGTATTAAGATAATTTATTTAATGATTTATAATTGTGTTAAATCTATGATAAAAATGTTTTGTTTAAGTTTACACTATTTATTATTAATCGTATTTGTAATAATTTATATCACAACCCCAAGTACTTGCATATAAATTTATGTTCTTCGTGTTGTGATATATTAAATTATTACAAATACGATTAATAAGTAAATAGTGTAAACTTAAAACAAAACATTTTTATCATATATTTAACACAATTATAAATCATTAAATAAATTATCTTAATACATATCCAAAATTTAACATAATAAAACTAGGGCAAATGATAAAAAAAAGTATCATACTTGCCATCATTTGCTCTTTTAAAAGAGGGCAAAATGTCCAACTTTTGCAAAATACCGTAAAGAGGATGAATTTGAAAGTATAATACCCACTAAAGCAAAAAATTTATTCGCTACCTTGAAGAGGAAAGTGTAAGTATAGTACTTTTTTTTATCATTAGTCCATTTATAAATTGTCACAATACTTAACTTCAAAACAAAGTTGTTTAAATATTATTACCAATTTTACTATCTAGCTGAAGTTCGCTTATTGAAATATTATTACCCATTATATTCTCTTAAATCCCGTGTGTGTACGGGTTTTACACTTGTTTAAGCTAAAACCTTTCATAAATAAACTTGATTGAAAGTCCCATCAAATTTTCCTTTTTAAGAATACTATTTGCATTTCTTTACAAAATAAGCAAATCCGAAACATAAATTTAAGCAGCTGATCGATACGTACTTATTTTAAAGCTGAAGTACCCTTTATTAGCCTATGAAAGACCTTTGACCTAATGGTATGTGAATTACAAATCAAGAATTTGTGTGTCCATGTCTCAAAATAGACCTAATGATATGGTCTGTCGTTAATAAAACTTGGGGAATATATCAGCATCTTTCCAACATTTGGTTTTTGCTTGATGTAATGTCTTAATGATGAAATCTTAGATTTGTAACCTAGAAAAAAAGGTACATTTGAAGAAAATGTTTATTAGCTGCTGTAACAAAAGTTTCACCTCCTTTAATATCTAGTCTTTTTCATTGAAAAACATTATTGTTGAGTTGTTGATATATTCCACGTTTCGAGTAGGATATTTTCATGGACTAAAGTTAGTATAATTAGTTTTTAGTGATACGAGTGAACTTCTACGATCACTATATTGGGAGTTTAGGTCATTTTTTTGGTTCATGATCAAGTCGATGATATACTAATATTCATACCATAATTTATGTGTTGTCAAACCGATAATCATATACTGGTTATACTATGTGTGCTTGGTACGATTGAAGGTATTGAATCACTAGTGATTCTTAAGACATAAAGATTACAAGCACCATGCTAACAGATTTAACTAATCATGAAATTCAATACATTATTTCATTCACTTGCTACGTTTAGTTTCAAAAGCACGGGTTACACCTGTTGGAATTATATAACATGACTAATCATAGATATAAACAATAAACATCAAGTACACACGCGGAAGCGAAAAAAACATATAATGAATAATTAATTAACTAAAACATAAAGTATGCTTACATTTTTTATTCTAGCCGAACAAGAATCAATTCCACAAAACTAGCAATTGGATGAACCCTAATTAGGGTTTATAAGATTATGTGAATTACCCTTTACCGATTTTGTAATTCAATCCAAGAATACTAACAATAATGTGTTAGTACCACTTTCTTGTACACACGTACTATACCGAATTAAAGGAATGCTAGTTTTAATTAAACAAAACAACTTTGATTTGGAAAGTGTCGACACCATTGGGAGGTGGTCGACCGGTTTCAAACACAAAACACACAAACACTTTTGGTTTTAGGTTATGAGTACAAGAGATGCAAAAACTAAGACCCTATGCGTTGTATTTATACCCAAAGTAACTTGGTGACCAAGTTAGCTAGGATTGGGTTATGAAACCCATAGCCGATCGTATGGAGTAATCCCCAAGGTTTTCTAGAACCTTCTCGATCTCTATTTTCACATCTAGTCCTTTCCAATTACATTTAACGACCGTTAGTCCATTACACTTAATTACTTAACGTCCGTTATAATTATTTCGTTTAATAAATAAATATAACATTTATATTTAATTATTAACTTTAATTCTCATACGCAAAGTGTGCAATCCCGTAGTCTCGAGTTCGATCCTAACACACGTCTACTAATTTATATTCATAAAACCAACAGCTCCCACTTGGATATATCTTAATAGAGTGATCACATCGGTTAACGTCTAGCAACACTTCGATGCCTCTAGTACAACTCGAGCAAGGCTCCTGGAAAACCTTTTAATGATTTCTCATTATTATTATCCTTTTGTTTCTAATAACATGTTAAATAAAGATATTGAATTAAGCCATTCTTTATTCAACTTATGTTTCTCGTTATAAGTGATTGAGCAGGATTACCAAATATTCGAACATATTCTGGGAGATCTTGGGCGTGCCACGTAAACATCTCGTCAACCCTACGAGGGCCCAAAGAAGATTAAACTCCAAATAAATTTGAAAGAATAAATTCTATCTTGACTACGAGAATAACCCACAAACTTTGCAACACTTCAGAAACAACCCTTATGAGTACCGATTCGATAGCGTTGTTGTTCCATAAAAGTGCACTACATTCATGACACTTATCTTATATCTCAAGTCCGAGGATAACTATTCATGATTTACTTAATAACAATATCCATAAAGTAAAATCATGTAGTTGGGATAAGTCCTATATTCAATTCATTGAATATCATCTGAAATTGGTATGCATTATCATCAATATACTTTCAAGTATATTCTATCATATCTCTCAGACTTGTCTTAGTTTAATGATACTCCCATATCATTAATTGACAACGGACGATTTAGAATAAATAAATTTATTCACGGATTAAACATGCAAATATATGATACAATATATTATAAAATCAAACATACCAAATATTTGATTTATTATAATAATTGTTTAACATCCCTTATCCAAATACTAAATAGATCAATGCATGAAAATTCCAGTTGATGAATTATGCCTCAAGTAATGACAATCATACTTGTTGACAAGGCATAAATCAACCAACTTGATCTATCGTAGTTTTGAGAATACTTATTTCAAGAATTCAATTAATGAAATCCTTATATGTGTGCATTCACCAATCCACATAATAATTCATAAAGTTTGTGACATCCTCTATCACCAATTTACGACAATTTAAACTTTCTAACATTTTAAAGTTTAAAGTATTCTTATTCTTTAAATGTACAATGCAACTGTGCTTTTAGTAGCACAACTAGTTCACATGGCCATTAACAAGGATGAAATCCTACCATGACTAGTATTGAGTGTCATCTCAATTAAACCAAAGAAATCATTGTAAACAACAATATGCTCATTAAAACTCCGTAAACTTTAATATCTTATTGTGTAATGTTTGATGTCTTCCAAACTTTCAAGTTTGAAGTCGATGACAATTTGCACAAGAAATGACATATTGTTCATCCATAGAATCTAAGAGCAAATCCAGTGAGGATGTAATTCTTTTAAAATATTCATAACTTTTAGTTAGATATCAATGTTGTCAAATCATTTCTTATTCAAGAATGATACAACACTTTTAATACACAACATGATGTACATGATGAATCTACAGGTCAAACTTAGATTTTATTTATGTTCTATCTTGTCAAAAGATATTTATCCATTTCCCAAATGATATATCATGTTTTATTAGAATCATTTATTTTACTGCATATGTTTATTATGTATAAACATATATTCCAAGGTTTCATTCCAATCTAAGACTTAACATTTAGCTTACAAGGAATGTTACTTCCTATACAACATATAAGATTTAAGACCTTAACATAATAGTCCCACTAGCTTTCAGAATACTTAAAATTTATCTTATTTCAATTATAAATCAAAACTACAAACTCTTTGTAAATATTGTTTGAATTCTGCAAACAAAATGATTTTTATTTTCACATTGGTGATTTATATTTTGAAAATCATAATAAAATATAAATCTTTTACCCAAAGATCAATAATCAAACAATTTAATATTATATTATCGCATCTTTAAGATAAAGTTATGAGGACATAGGAAAGCCCACGAGGAAGAAGAAAAATATGTGGCCGAAGGACCTTGATTTATCTTACTTACAAAGGGTATAAATGTAAAAGAGCCTTTTAATTATTTATAATTTTAATAGTTTAGAATAATATAATCATTTTGTTATTATTAAATTGGATATTAGTTTTGGAGCTTTGTGAGAATATTTATGTAATTTTGAGTTTAGCAAGAATATTGATGTAATATTGATATTTTTGAAAGATAAAGATGCAATTTTATTCAAAAGTAAGAACCATAATAAAAACCAAAAACAAAAATAAAATTATTTGTATTTTGATAAATAAAAAATTCATTATTCAAAAAATTTAAGAAAAACCCGTGCGTAAACGGGCTTTATAACTAGTTATATAATAAAAGAAAACCTCAAGCGAGGACTTTTGCATTTCAAAAAAAAATGTTTCCTTATTAAGTAATAATTGAATTATTATGATTTTTTTTTAAATATACGTGATAGAAAAAAGTTTAAATATTTCTTTATTTTAGGTAAATTTAAATAAAATTTGTTTTCTAATTGAGATCTTAAAAAAAATATGAAAATACACAAATACTACCGGGCTTATATTTTATAGTTATGGTGTAAATTGCAACATTAAAAAAATACTCGACTATTCTAATACACACCAAACCTTTTCCAATTTATTCTCTGAAAAATAGTTTCTTTTTCCAAAACTATAAACCTAATCCTTCCGAGAACCCTAATTCAAATAACCAAACCATAGCAAAATAGTTTGCAATTCGTTTATTTGAGCCGTTGAATGATCTTATCAGGTTTTGTAAGTTATCTATCTTTTTTATGCTTACATGTTTAATTCATCGTTATCGATGGTTCTTTATTAGGTTTACCAAAAATCCTACTTAACGTATAAAAAATCTTAGTCTTGGTGGCCATCAGTGTTAACTAGCTTGGCCATCAGTGTTATTGCTATTATTGCATCACAAGGGAAGATAACTCAGAAGTCGTCCAGTGAAGTCACTCCAAATGTTTGCGAAGGGCGAAACAAATCAGATGTACGAAATCAAATTAACATATTTTGTATTCTAATAGTTAATTTTGATGCAAGGTATTGATAAGATGATGGTAAATGGTGCAACCAAGTACAAACTTGAGGACCAAGAATTCAATAAGTAAGTAAAAAGATTTATTCTTGATGAAAAAAGATCAAATATTGATTGTTTTTTATAATTTTCTTTTTGTAAGTTTGCTAAAGCTGGGAAGTTGAAGCTAAAATCACGAAATCGGTTGAACCCTCTAAGAGGTTTGTGTTAATATTTGTATTTGTTCTTACTTATCGGAATGCGCGGTAGAGGTAGCAAAATGAATGGGTAGAGCTAAAGTTATTTAGCGATTGGTTTTGGTTTCTGTCAAGTCTCCGGTATGTAAATATTATTTATGTGTAGTTCCATGACAAACACTTGAAGTTGGCCCATTAGCCTATATGCACAACAAAAAATAAGTACTCCGTATAAATTTATACCCGGAAACTAAGCCATCTTGAAATATTGCTAATAAAAAATAATTCAAATGGTTGGAAGATGCGAAGGTCTTCAATAAGAGTTCAATCGTGTGCACCTTACTAGAAATACATGATACTAAATAAGAAATAAATGACCAAAACGATGTCTGTGGGTCACCTCAGCATTACTGAACCGTATCATCACGTACTCTTTTTTTATTTTCATTTCAACTCATCCAATCTATTTGCTTTTGATATTTTGTTAATTAGACTGTATCTGCATTTGATTGTTGTTGACCCAATTATAGACATTGATAGTCTCGACCTTAAATGGATAAATCCATTGATGAAACACAACATGATTCCAAAGCATACTTTTACAAAAGAGTTGATGAAGGAAGCATTGTTTTGAAGAAATCCAGGGGCGGAACTCTTTGGGGGCAGGGGAGGGTCCCGGCCCCCCCAAAATTTGCGGTACCTAGTGTAAATATTATAGGTTTTAGGGGTAATTTAGTTGAGGTTACAAACAAATCTCCGATTTGGCCCTCCCAAAATAAATTCGGCCCCCCTAAAATAAGTGGTCAAGTTCCGCCACTGAAGAAATCCCAAAGCTTTCATTTCCCACAAACCGGTATAGTTCTCGAAGAGATGACCCCTAATAACAACATATATTGTCATCTTTGCTACAGGTTTAATAACTCATTTCACGCATATTCCATAATTGTACGCTATCAAGACAAGACAGACTAATTAAAAATAATTTACTCACATGTATTAAACAGCGATCAATCGAGTAGCAGATTATAAATTGTTTTACTCATCATGTTAAAAGGAAAGTACGAAAAATTACGCATCTAAGTTCCGAGTATTATTTGTAGTATATATGGTAAAATTACACATCTGTGATCTATTAATTTATAACCTCTCAAAAAAAAACTCCATAACTATAAATATATTAAACACAAGTTTGTCTAACCGGTTAACTTTCGTTGTATTAGAAACACATTTTTAATGCTAAATTTTTTCCCCACAGTTTGATACTGTACATATTTTTTCTCAAATGACTTTCACATAAACCAAATCAAACCACATAATAACATTGATATGGGTTCTTTTAAATAAAACGAATAAAGAGAAATAAACTAACATTGATCAATGTTTAAATCTCGTGCACCGTTTGGTAAAGAGCATTGCCAAACACCCAGGATTTCAGCCTTTCAGGTTCATTTATTGGGTTTTGTACAAGGTTCGGATCTTTTTTTAAGTATAAAATTAGTTTATGGATGAGTGTTAGTGTTTTTACTAGATTAACATAATAAATCTAGAACTACCATTCTATTTAATGACAATATTCTATTAACAACTTGGCTCAATGATAAAGATCATGAAGTAGATGTATTATCAAATCCGATAAGATTCAAAAGAATGTACAAGATGAACACAATAAAGTTGCAAAGAAAGAAAGAACTTCATGAGCTATCGACAATTATTTGATTATACATTTTTAAACAGATTTCTGACGATGAGAATTCCCCTCTGAAGAATAGAAGCGCCACATCAAACAACGCATACAAAGAAACAACAAACAACCAAGTTTATCTTATCGAGGATGAAGATCATTAGATTAAATATTACAATCATTTATTAGCATTGGAAAATATATTCGATTACTTTTGTATTGTTTGAGACACTCGAACCATTTGTCACGTTTCATATTAGATTCTTTGAAAGTGGACGCATTATAGCAAATACGCTTTAAACATGACCACATTAATCAATTTATGTTGAAATTTAAGTTACAACTTGTGATTAGTGGTATATATTGTATATTTTTGCATATTTATTCAACAACCAACATATAAGGTAAGTAAATTTGATTTATAAAATTTTGAGAAAAAACTTTTTAAAAATATATATATATGACCTTTCATTAAGTCTGTTAAAAATTATAAAAAAAACCATAAATAAAACAAAACAAAGATTAAATTATTTGTTTCTTAATAAATAAAAATACATTGTTCAAAAAATTAGATAAAATCTCGCGCGTGCGCGGGCATTGTAACTAGTAAAAAACTGTTAAAAATATTTTCTAGTATAAATATGACAATTATTTGTGCTTGGACTTTTTATTTTGCTAAAAATTAATATAATTAAACTAAAAAAAGTAAACATTATCGGGTCAAACTTTGAATAACCTTGTTTGGAACAAGACGTGCAATATCGTTCCACCGAAAACTGTACCGAATTCAAATTCAGTTTTTTGGTCGGTTTAATCTAATTTGAATTCAGTTCAGTTTGGTTTACTAAAAAAACTTAATCAGACTAACTAAATCAAATAAACCGAAGAAGCAGATAATCGTACCGATAAACAAGCCTAGGCATACCGTAGAAACCTAAAGGACAACTAATAATACGGGAATTCCTCTATGAATGCTTTTCGGCCCGAGAAGTCATAGTCCCATCTTCTTTTTTTTCTTACCAAAATATGACTGACCCGTACCACAAAAAGGATAAAGAGTGATGACAGATTTTTCTTAAAAATACAAATCCACTCATGACAGATTTCGCATGAGTTCAACTTGAAATCACATTATTGTAGATACGATGATCAAATATTGATGTAAAGATAAATGTTAAAATGACAATGTAAACTAGTAATAACATGGATTCGGGTCACGAACTCATACCATAGAATACACATCAATCGCCTCATAGCACAACTTTCCATGAGATACAAATGGCCCGATCCATACCATGTTTTGTGTGTACTCACTTACTGGATGTGTGTTTGGCACAGTTGGGAGATATCGGCCGACTAAAGATAAAATTATCACATCAACGTAGATGTATCGCTTAACGCATCATGTAAAAAGCTTATCAAATAAGCAGAATATGCTAGATTTAAACTTTAAATTCTGAACTACTCACATGTTGATTCTTTACAGAAGTTGAAGTCTAGCATCTAGCATCTTGCCTAAAAACTCAATCATTCAACATACATAATCCAATTACTTGGAGCATATATTACATCGGATCAAGAGTAAAGAGAGCACAAAATCCATTAAGCGAAAAGCATAAATGATTCCAAAAGACAGAAAGCTTAGATTCACATTGCTCAACGACCATAGTCTGATACCTAAAACAGTGGCCTACAAACAAATTCAAGACGTGCCTGCTTGCTCTCATGATCGTCGACAGATGCAGTGTCATTCTCCTGTAGCCACTCGGTCGTTTCGGCAATAGCATTCTCAATTTTCTTCAATCTCTCTGGATGTAACCACTTCCTGATATTGTAGTCATTTATCTTATTCTTCATGTCATATAAGCAATCTTCTAATGCATTGTGTGCATTCACTTTCTTCTTGAATTCTTGGTCCTCAAGTTTGTATTTCTCAGCATCTTTTATCATCTTTTTTATCTCTTCTTTGGATAGTCGCCCATTTTCACTGGAAACAGTGAGTTTTTTTGTTATGTCAGTGCCTAATAGCTCGACGTGACTGTCGAGATACCGTTAGCATCTATTTCAAACCATTTCTTGATTTTGAACTCCTTTTCGAGCAGGTGGTATTCTGAAATGCATAAGTTCCCAAAAATGATTATCTGTAGCTCTGGATCTTTCGCCTTGATAAACCTTGGTATTTACAGATTCTTGGTTATCATAAACTGGATGATGAGTTTTATCTTTTTCGTAGGTATTGGGTGTTCCGCGGTATCACTACATCAAATAAATCTCCAACTAACCCGACACCAAGGGACAAAGGAGTGACATCCAATAGAAATAAATCACGGACACTGTTATCAGTATTACCACTTAGCTTTGAAGCCATAACGGCTGCTCCATATGCAACAGCCTCGTCGGGGTTCACACTCTTACATAGCTCTTTGCCCTTGAAAAATTCCTGCGACATATGTTGGACCCTTGGTATTCTAGTTGAGCCACCAACAAGAATTACCTCATGTACACATGATTTCTCCATCTTAGCATCATTTAAACATGTTTTCACAGTATCAATGCACTTATTAAACGAATCCATGTTTAGCTCTTCAAATTTAGCTCGAGTAAATTTCATAGAAAAATCAATCCCATCATACAAGCAATCCAAATCAATTGAGGTCCGAGTAGTACAAGAGAGCATCCTTTTTGCTTTCTCACACGCACATCTCTGTTAGAAACTCGAAGGCCTTTTAGGCTTATATTTGATGAAGAGGTTGTAAGTGAAATTTAGGAAGAGAGGAATACTTGTGAAAGGTGTGGAATATTATTGATTGCTTAAGCTTTGCTTGATTTGCTTCATTACAAATGCATCACCACAACACCTATTTATACTACTCCATGGAATGTTCTAGAGATGAGATATTTCCATGGATATTCTACTACGATCTAGATACTTCCTACATCATCTTGATTATTCCTAATACATCATCATCCTTATCCTAGTTCTAGATATTTCTATAACATTTAGCAACAATATTCTAGACATATCTATGGATATTTTCTAGGATTATTCTTTGTCGTTCTAGAAGCTTCCATACCATTCTCACGACTTTCTAGAAGCTTCCACTATATTGGCTCGGACTAAATCAAGTTTACGATCCAACACCCCCTTTAAACTTGATTTACCGACTCAAGCATCATTCGTTGTCTTGAAAAATCTTTCTCGTTGATCGGCTTGGTGAGGATATCGCAACTTGGTTTTCGGACCTCGTATGTATCACTTGGACATCTTTCCTTGCAATGCACTCTCGAATAAAGTGATAACGGTGTTGATATGCTTACTTGATCATGGTATCTTGGATTTTTAGCTAAGTCAATGGCGACTTTACATCCATTTGGTGGATTTTCCACCTATATTGAAAGACATAGCAATAATCATTCTAATAGTTTCTAAGCGAGCAACATGAGCAAATACCTCTTCGTAGTCGATACCATACTGCTTGTAACCTTTTGCCACAAGTCTTGCCTTGTACTTTTCCACTTCGCCTTTGGCGTTTTCTTGGTCTTGTATACCCACTTGACTCAATAGCCTTTTGGCCTTTCGGAAGGTCGTCAACTCCACGTATCATTCTTCACTATTGACATTATCTCCTCGTCCATGGCTTGTCTCCATTTCTTGCTTTTCATTGCCTCCTCAAAACTAAAGGTTCACAATCAACGTATAAACAAGTAAGGGTATCTCGTCGGTTACCTCGTAGAGAGCTCCCGCAAACTTCTTGTCTTGGTTCTCCTTCACTTGAACTTGAAGGTGATTCTTGGGTTGGAGTTGGACTTTGAGGTTGTTGGACTTCCTCACTTGATTCACCCGTCTCTTCTTCGTCAGTCATAGGAAGAAAGTCATACCTTTCATTTTCCTTAATGCTCCAATCCCATGTCTCTTCTTCATCGAAATCCACGTCTCTACTCACTACCACCTTCCTTGTGATTGGATTATAGAGCTTATAACCTTTCGATTGCTTGTCGTAGCCAACAAACACATGCTTCTCACTTCTATCATCAAGCTTTAATCGCCTTTGGCTGGGAACGTGGACATATGCTATGCTTCCGAATACTCTTAGGTGAGAGCGGTGGCTTCATCCCATTCCATGCTTCTTGTGGAGTCTTGTTATCTAAACTCTTTGGCGGACACGGTTCAATAGATATCTTGCACAATCAACCGCCTCGGCCCAAAACTCCTTTGGCATCTTCTTACTTTTCAACATGCTTGGACCATATTGAGAATGGTTCTATTCTTTCTCTCCACCACTCCATTTTGTTGTGGGAGTAAGGAGCCGTTAAAATCTCCGGATCCCATTATCCTCACAAAATTTGTTAAATTCTTTTGATAAAATTCTCCACCTCTATCGGATCTCATGGATTTAATTTTAAACCTTTCTCCTTTTCAACCATAGCTTTAAATATTTTAAAAGTTTCAAAACTTGAGATTTTTCTTTTAGAAAATATACCCAAGTTTTCTTGAAAATCATCAATAAAGAGCATAAAGTAAAGATTCTTACTATAAGAGGGTGGAGTAATGGGACCGCACAAATCCATGTGAATTAGTTGTAAAGGCTCCTTAGCTCTTGATGTCGCTTCTTTCGAACGAACTCCTAGCATGCTTCCCAAGAAGGCATCCTTCACACGATTGATTGGGATGATCAATTTGATCTAACCCTTTCACCATTCCTTTGAGGATAATAACTTTAAGTCACCAAAGTTTAAGTGCCCGTATCTCATGTGCCAAAGCCACGAATGATCCTTCAAACAACTCTTTAAGCACTTAGCTTCATCATGTTGAATGTTTAGAAGGAACATTCGGTTTTTGGTCATAGGCACTTTGCTATGAGCTTTCCTTGATTCCTTATTGTAGCACTACGATCCTTGAAATGAATATCGTAATTTTCTCTA
The DNA here is from genome assembly GCA_022545495.1 of Chrysanthemum lavandulifolium. Lineage (NCBI taxonomy): Eukaryota > Viridiplantae > Streptophyta > Magnoliopsida > Asterales > Asteraceae > Chrysanthemum > Chrysanthemum lavandulifolium. The sequence continues at coordinate 299,609,669 of CM040241.1, forward strand.
AAAGTTGTCCCACGCTTAAAATATTACTTTTAAGATTGGGCACATTGTATACGTCCGAAATATATTGGTGACTTCCATCTTTAGCTCGGATAAGTATCTTACCTTTTCCTTTCACGGTGCCTTTGATGCGTCTCCAAAGGTGGCGTTACCTTTACTTTCTTCCATCTCCACGAACAAGTCTTCTTCACCCGTCATATGGTTACTTGCGGCGGAATCTATATGCCATGGCTCTATCCTCTCTTCTTGTTCGTCATGTCTTGCCATTAGCAAGGTAAGCTCATCTCCGTCTTCTACCTCCACAAGATTAGCTTTCTCTTCCACTTGTCTTGAGCTAGTACACTCATTGGCATAATGACCATATTCTGACAGTTGTAACATTGTATTTGGGGCTTACCTCCTCTTTGAGATTGAAAGCTTCTCCACGACCTCTTGATATGAAGACCATTGGTTTCATCTTCTTTGTTGACATCTTCTCTTCCTCTTCCTCGTCCTCGGCCTTGAAACCACCACGACCTCGAAAAGTACCGCGTCCTCGTCCTTGCTCCTTTCCATGTAGAAAGTTCTTTTCTCTTTCTTTGAAAGAGACCTTTGAGTATAAAGCTTGCTCCAAGGGTTCTTTCCCCTTCTTTTCTTCAACTTCTCTTCATGGGCTTGTAAAGATCCCATGAGTTGATCAATGGTCATTGAGTCTATGTCTTTTGACTCTCTATGGCCACGACAATGTAATCAAAGCTTGGGGCAAAGAGCGAAGAATCTTTTGTATCACCCTTGTGTCACTCAAGCTTTCACCATTTCTCTTCATTTCATTTGAAATGGTCAAGACACGAGTGAAATAATCCGAAATGGTTTGATTCCTCCATTTGGAGTTTTGAACTCTCCTCTAAGAGTTTGAAGACGTACCTTTTCACCTTGTCGATTCCTTTGAAAGCATTTTGAAGGATCTCCACGCTTCCTTGGAAGTAGTTGCGTTGCAACTTTCTCAAACATCGCATCATCAAGACATTGATAGATGAGTGTAAAGCACTGATCCTTCTTTCTTGCCTTTTGCAACTCCACCCTTTGGGCGGCATTCATGGAACTTTCGTCATCTACTTTCTCAACACCTTTCTCTACAATCTCCCATACATCATGTGAACCGAGTAACGCCTTCATTCGAATGCACCAACTACCATAGTTGTCTTTGGTAAGACGAGGATATTGGAACAAGTTCATCATGCTTGACATCGTGATCTTCTAGCTCTGATACCAATTTGTTAGAAACTCAAGGCCTTTTAGGCTTATATTTGATGAAGAGGTTGTAAGTGAAATTTAGGAAGAGAGGATACTTGTGAAAGGTGTGGAATATTATTGATTGCTTAAGCTTTGCTTGATTTGCTTCATTACAAATGCATCACCACAACACCTATTTATACTACTCCATGGAATGTTCTAGAGATGAGATATTTCCATGGATATTCTACTACGATCTAGATACTTCCTACATCATCTTGATTATTCCTAATACATCATCATCCTTATCCTAGTTCTAGATATTTCTATAACATTTAGCAACAATATTCTAGACATATCTATGGATATTTTCTAGGATTATTCTTTGTCGTTCTAGAAGCTTCCATACCATTCTACGACTTTCTAGAAGCTTCCACTATATTGGCTCGGACTAAATCAAGTTTACGATCCAACAATCTCAACCTCCCTAATGCTCTCTGGTTTCCAGTTAAGTCTTTATTATATTTCCTCTTAAATTCCAGAACACAATGACTCACCATGCGGTTATCAAAATCCTGACCTCCCAAATGAGTGTCACCATCAACAGCTTTCACCTCAAAGATACCCCCCTTCCTCAATGGTCATTAAAGAAACATCAAATGTACCCCCACCCAAATCAAACACGAGCACACTTTTTTGCGAAAAGTCACGGACTTGTTCTCTAGACCATAAGCAATTCTTCTTCTGTAGGCTCATTGATCATGCGAATGACGTTTAATCCAAAATAGCGCCGGCATCCTTTGTTGTTGCGTTGTGAATCATTAAAATAAGTCGCACCGTTATCAACGCTTCTTTACGACTTTTCCAAGGTACAATTCGGCGGTTTCTTTCATTTTGCCCGAATCATCGATGAAACTTCTTGACCAAGAATTGCTTCTCTTGACCCTTATAGGAGACAACAATCTTTGGTGCGTTTTACGGTCCTTGAATGATCCTAAAGGCCAAAACTTCATGTCGGCCTGCACTATGGAATCGCTAAATTTTCTTCCAATCACCTCTTAGCATCCGAAAATCCACGGTTAATTAGACAATAACGAGTAGAAATAGTCTCTATCAACAAATAATTCAATTCCTTGAATATCACTAAGACTAGATAAACCATCTGCTATAGTTCAAATTTTCAACTTTGACGTTTACATATCAAGAAAAAATTCGATCTTCCTCGGTTTCATGTTCAAAGCGATATTTCTAAATTGTTTTCTTTGCAAAAATATGTTATGGCAATATGTGTAGCTTCAATTTAGATCACAAGCGGTCCCCAGTACCATAGAAAATAATGAGACATGAGATAATTATTCGGATGTTATTTGTTATGTTTTCTTAGACTCGTGCGGGGATTACTAACTAGGTGGCGTTTTGGAAAATGCTAATCTGGTGTTTAAGCTTGCTCTATACTGTACATCTTAAACACTTAGCGGTTTCCAAAAGCTTCAATAATATCCTTCTCCTAAATAAGCTTATAACACTTTCATATAAGCTACCAAGTGGTATAATATAAATTTTCAAATCAGATGAAGCTTTTAATGTGTAGATAACAAAAGTGCTTATGTTTATACACATATTTAGGATGGGAAAAGTGCAAACTTCAAAAAAAAATATAATAATAATAATAAATAAATAAAATCTCACAAAAATATTTTTTATCTAAACTAACAAGATGCTAGAAAAACATAGAAGAAAAGAAAGACTAAACTTCAAAACTTACTATTCTTGATTATCGAAACGCTCCCTAAACCTTTATTAGGAAAACGAAAATAAAATAAAATAAAATAAATCTTCTTAAACCCTCTAGATAACACGAACCAAACAACCCTATAGCTTTGTAGTTTCTTAAAGCTTCAACCCAGCATAAACACAAATACCTAAACCCTAAACACCAAAAGTAGATTCAATGTATGTATGTTCAAAGAAGAAAAATTAGACTGACCAAAAATTGTGTTATGAGGATTCATTGCTGCTTGGTTCTTTGCACCATCACCGATAAGACGTTCATCATCAACAAAAGCAACAGTTGAAGGCGTGGTTCGGTTGCCTTGATCGTTTGGTATGATCTCGACACGACCATGCTTCCAAACAGCCACACATGAGTATGTTGTTCCGAGGTCAATGCCGATCGCGGGCGTGTCGTTTTTACCTCCGTCCATGTCAGTCAATATACAAAGTATAGGTGTTTTACCTTTTACCCTAATATTTATCTATTTATGTGATGTCATGATAAGAGATGGGGAGAATTACATATATCCTCCATTAAACATTGAAAATTACAAAAATCCCCAACCAAAAAATTAAATTACAAATATCCCCAACCAAAAAATTAAGAATCTAAGATTGTTTCTCAAATTAAAAACAAGTAAAGTATACATATCTGTTTTTTTTTTTTTTTTAATTGAAACGGTGAACAATATATTACTCCATGAACTATATGACATGCAAACAAACAGATCTAGGGGAGGATGTTATTCCCAAACACCCCTAGAGCTGCCAACAACAAATAAACTTCCATACTAAAACAAACATACTACATACATTTCAAATGCATACAATATTCAAACTCAGAACCAATCACATATCACTACTAAATTCATCAGATTCACCATACACCAAGGATATTCCAAGACTATGGTTACATTTCCCACTGTAAGTACGCTGCGCTAAGTATACTTATAAGAGGCATAATAGACAAATTAAACAAATAATTGTAATTTCAGTTCTTGTTCACTTGGGTCATTGTACTATTTTTGTGGTTTTATAGCTCAACGTACTATATATATTGTTCATTACCTTCGTTACACTATCGAAATTGACAAATACTCCTATTTAGAGGAGGCTAAAGTTAGAAGATCAATTCAAAATATATCTATATGACAAGCTATAAGACAAATCAAGGCAAAATCTTATTTTCCTTTTTGAAGACGATGATATATATCTCTGTTGTAAAAATCGGTCCAGGCGGCCGATTAATCCCCGCATAATCGCTGATCGCTCACTAAGCGTCTTGATTTATCATAATCGGCCTATTTAATCATTTTGGTCAAAAATTGCTTAAAAATCGGTCAACAAACTGATTAATCGAACAAAATTGCTTAAAAATCGGTCAACAACCCGATTAATTGGACAAAATCGGTCAAAGATCGCTTAAAAATGGTCAACAAACCGAATAATATCTATATTTGACTTAAAACTTTGAAGAATTATTTATTATGTTTATATTTAAACACTTGAAATATTTGAAATTTGATGCCCTATTCTTACCTCATACATATAATATAATATAATATCTAATATTACAATTTTTTGTATAAAAATTCCAATCCGATTAATCCCCGATTAATCCCCGCCTAACCGATTAATCGCTAGGCCCTACCCGACCGCCTCACTAGCGCCTAGCGATTTTTACAACCTTGATATATATAACAAAGATTTAAATATAAAAATTTAATAAAAAGAAAGACTTGTTAAAAATTAACTTGTAAAAGTGAGTTAAAAGTGACGTGTTGGATGTATGACACGTAATTTGGATACTTTAAAAGAGTAACCAATTGATCTTAGGTACCCGGTTACCGAAATGATTTAAAAGTTCGTTTATAAAACCATAAAAGTAGTTAGTTGCTCAAGTGAAAAAAACGCAAAGTACGGTGACTTAATTAGCAAATTTTGATACTACAATGACTTTATTGTGCATTTTTTTAACACTACAATGACTAAAAGAACCATAAAAATTGTATAGTAAACTAATTAAATAAAAACACAAAGTACAATGACATTTGGCGTAATAACTCCTTAAAGTATCACCTGCAATGCAAATAAGAGTTCAAAATTTTATATTCGTCAACTGCTAAAAAGTCATTTAACTAAATCTCAAACAATTCTTATCTTTCAGATATCATTTTATCAATAGCTTAGCTAATAGGTTGAGCAGTATAAGCTGCAACTCAAATAAGTCATCTTCAAACTTCAATTCTAATGCATCAACTTATTTTTAACTTATTTTCTACCTTTTTTTCAACCTCCCTATCCGAGATGCTCTAAGGAAAATCACAAAAAAATACTCATATTCTTTAACGATTTATCACAAAAATGATAAGAAAATTAAAGTTTGAAACACCTTTTTTTTTATCTCCAAAAATATGCGATTCTTCCGTGTTTTTTATCTTACATTTTGAGATTGTAACACCTCTAATTTCGTGATACGCAGCAGAATTCAAGTTGGGTGTTATTTCATGGCACAACAATTATAACAATAGAAACGACCTCTAATTGAGTCGTTTTAAAAGATTTATCATTCAATTTGAATAAATATCAGAGTTTAAAAAATGAGGTCCCAGTAGTTTCGTAGTTTATAAAATAAGTTTTTGAATGATAAAATATATTATAGCCTTCTTGAGTATCCGTACTATCCTCATTTATTATGGATCTGAGATAAACATGCTAAAAATGCCAACACGAAGGTTGAGTGAATCCATAATGTTTGTATAATAATTAGTTGAACATAAGTCGAAAAGTAGTAAAATTCGTAATATCGTAGTACAACATATTGCCTTAAGTCTCATGAACGCAAACCTTAACAGTTGTATTCAGGGACGGAGACAGGAACAACTATGACTGTGTGCACAATTTTTTTTGAACCATAATATAATAGAGTTAAAAAGTGGAATAAAACGAAGATTTCATAAAAACGATAAATAAATGAACATTTTACCTTCTAATTAGTGATTCTACGATATCCCATAGCAAAAAAAACGCTTACGTACACCCTCATTTTTAACATTAATAAGTTCTTCTTTCTCTATGGCACAAGTTAAAGCGCGTTAAAATAATCATCACCCATCCGATTCGCAAATCATTTTAATGAGCTTCATTTAGAAAACATCTTTCAACCGTAGCAGTAGCAACAGGTAAGACTAAAGCCAACTTCAACAACCGATAAACCAAAGAATAAGATGTATGCTTTTTCTTATCCACCATCTTCTTAGCAAGTTTGGCAATACTATCAAACTTAGCAAAATCTTTATCGTTACGCATGATCTGATAATATCTCCAAGTTCTGTAGGAAGACTTTACCTTTCCATAGAAGTAAAATCACGAGGATACATCTCACTAAGTTTCACTAACTTTGATATACTAAATTCTGAAAATGAATCATGCGGGCTCAACGCCGGCATATAATCAAGTAAATCGGTGTTTCCCTCACTAAAACGATTTCCAAACTCTTGAATTTGCATATCCATAACAGTGTTGAATATAAACAATTGAATGATAGATGTCGAACCTGTTTCATACTCTCCTATTTTGGATGTTATAAAATTGTTAGGATAATGAATAAACTTGTTTCATTGATAAACCTATTTCATCTTTGGGCTTTTGTGCTTTAATTTATTAAATTTGTTTTATCGTTGGGCTTTTGTCATATTGAGGCTTTTACGAAATTCTATATCTCTTTTTATTTGTAATCAAACCAACTAAATAATACTAGAAACACATTTTGATGCACCGGGTGCACTTAAGATACATTTTTAAAAAATCGATAATTTTTTCAAACATTAACACTATATCAAAAAATTTCATGGGGTGCACGTGCACCTGCGGGCACCCCTAGCTCCGTCCCTGGTTGTATTGTAGTTGTCATAATGACGTGCGTTACAAACATCATAATGATGATGTGAGCAACCATGCCCTCGTGTAAGGAGCTTGCCAATTCTTCTGTTTGTCCTCAAATAAAGTTCATTTAGTTACCTCACCGGCTAACACAAATGGGGCGTCAACTTCCAATAGATCTATTCACTATATTCGCGTTCACTTGCAAAGTGGTTAATGGTTCATGATATGAGGGACTTTTAGTAGCATTCGTAAGTAACTTAGGCAATAGCAATCAGGTGTAGCATACAGAAAAATACTTGTGTTCGGGTTTGTAGCATGTATCTCCCCACGAGTTTGAAAAACAAATAAAAAGTGGGACTACGAACTCACCTTGATGATACAGTAGTCTGTTTTGAAAATAAATCATGTTGTGAGATTAAACGGCTCCGACACGCGACTTAAGTTGGTATGTCAATTTTCAGTATTCGTATTCAAATATATATTATGTTAATCACAAGCGTTTTGTCGACGATTAAGTGTTGAATGGGTTAACATGAAGTCTCTTAAAAAATTAGTGAACGAAAATGTTTATTATGTTTATCCTTTTATAGTTCGATTTATCGTTAATGAAAATAGACCATACCATATATATATATATATATATATATATATATATATATATATATATATATATATATATATATATATATATATATATATATATATATATATATATATATATATATATATATATATATATATATATATATATATATATATATAAATATATATATATAATAAGAATAAGGTGATATTGACCAATCATTTTAATAAGGTCTTTAAGGGTATTATTGTCATCTAACATGGCCTCCTAAAATACAGGTGATTTATCTTTTACTTCTTCCAAACGATTATTAGAAACACAACATCACCAAACGATTATTAGAAACACAATATCACAATTCATAAAGTTGCAATCAATTACAATTTGCTCTTAAAACCCCGGAAAAAAAATTATAATATTTCTTGTTTAACTCTTTTTTAACAATTACCTCCTTTATTTCTCCATTCAAAAATCACTTTTATTTTTATAAAGGACGATTGTGGCATGGTTTCGATCGAAAGATGAGACGTTACGATGATGATGATGAAAAACAATGAATGTCAAGATGCAGATGCACCCATTCAATAAAGACACATACGTTGATCACATCCCTATAATAAAAAACAAGAGCATGCATCGATGAACGTTTTCATTGATTAGTTGTACAATATGAGATTCGTCGACAATGGAGTAGATGCATATTTTTAAGATTCAGCCACCCAAACCAATATCCGAGCCAAAATTTACACATACCAAACCAACACCCAACCCTAAAAAGTTCTAAACTACATACACACAAACATACAACCGGTTCATTCACTTCCACCTACTACCCTCACCTAAAAAAAACATACATGATGTCTCCTAGAAACTCTCATTGCTTCACAACTAACAAAAAACTCACAGTCACCACCATAACTCCTTCCACCACCGGGATTCCTCCTCCACCCAAAACCCACCACAACCGAAACCCCTACACCATCGAAGCCCCACCACCGCTGTAACCCTCCACCGCCGCTGCAGCCCTCCATCGAAGCCCCACGAGGCACCAAGACCCACGACTACCGTTTTGAGTTTTTTATGTTTTGAGATTTTTTAAAGGTTTTTTTTATAGATCTATAACTATTTATTAAGTTTTTAAAGTTTTTTTTATAGATTCATACATTATATTTGTAGATCTATAAGTTTTTTTTATATAGATCTACATATTTTAACATTTTTGTTTCTTTTTGCTACAGCTACCTCACCGGAAAAAAATTGTTATCGCCCGAAAAGCTACTGTCGTTGGAAAAAACTACCACCGCTGGAAATAGTAGCTATCACCAAAATAGTATGTTTTGAGGTATTTCATGTTTTGAGTTATTTTTTTATTTTATTTTTTCATAGATCTATATATAATAACCAAGTTTTCAAGGTTCTCTTTTAAAGATATGAAGATTATATTTGTAGATCTGAGTTCTTATAACATTTTTCATAATATTTTTATTGCAGCCGCCGCCGTTGCTTCCGTTGTCACCGCTGGAAATAGCAGTTGCCTCCACCTGAACTGATGATGTCGCTGGAAAATGTATACTGTCTTTCTAAAGTGTGTTAATATATTTGTTATAAAGTTTGTTGTGTGAACTTTGTTATAAGGTTTGTTAAAAGTTGGTTATAGAATTTGTGTAAATTTGGTTATAAAGATACGTAGTATTTTGTTGTAAATTTTGTAGTTATTTTTAATAGATCTATCTATTTTTTTTTTTTTTTTTTTTTTTTTTTTTAAATCAATATATTCTTCATTCTTCAAGTTTTGATTTTTTTTGACAGAAGTTGTTTTTAGATCCACTGTTTCCCTGCTGCTTCTTTCCCCGAAGTCCGCTGCTGGAGCCTATTTTCACTGGATCCACTGTTTTTTGCCGCTGGAAATGTGGTAGCATCTTTTTTGATGCATTTTTTTAATTCAATTTGTTTGTATCTATTTTTATTCATGTAGAATTTTGTTTGTTTTATTAGTCGATTTCTTGAAAAATATATGAAAAAGATAGATTTTCATGTAAATTTTGATGGGCTCGAGGCCAGTTCAATGGTAATCTTTTGACTATTCATAGCTTTTGTCAAAAGTATAAAAAAACCAATTTTCAAGGAGTTCGAAATGTTGCTTTATATGATTTCTTTTTGTTGTTGCACATTTATATAATCAGCTAAATATACATAACAATCCGAAAACTACAACTATTATGAGGACTTGATAAATGACGATCTGATAGACGCAAGTATATGTAAATATATGTTTTTTGAGTTTGTTGTAATTTTGTTTTGTAAATTTGTTGCAATTTAGATTTTAATTTGTTTGGTGGTCTAGAGATGCCGAAATTTGAACATGATATATAATCCTGTTTTGGTGGTCTTGTGTGCATGGGTTTTTCTTTGGTCCTTTTCTTTAGGTTATGTTACGGTGGTTGTCAAAGTGCATGAAAGTAATGAAGCATATATTTTTGGGAATTGGTTTGTTGGTATCTTGTGACTTTGCTTTATTTGAAATAGGTACTTTGTTCAAAAAGTCAATTTCTCAAAGAGTGTCATAGACTACCAATATAAAATGATGTAAAAGTTAGCTGTTAGCATGATAGCAAAATTGAGCTAAAACAAAAAGTTGGTTTCTAACCTTGAAATATAAGTAACTTTTTTTTCCCTACATAAATAGACTCTCTTTTAAAGAATACATAACTAGACTCTAATTAAATCTTTTCTTGGAAAAGGACACACATGCATTTCTTCTAAACAAAAAATTACATATTCATACAAAGAAAAGGACACAGCATTAGAAATTTTTTTATTTTAAAAGATAAAATGATAAAAAGGGGCACGTAGGTACATAAGTGAAACAAGATATGAAAATGATATTTTTTTTATATTTATAATTGAAGAGTTAGAAAATTTTGAACTTTCAAAGTTTGAAATATTTCAAACGTTTTGCATTTTAAACAGTTTTGAAAGTTCAAAGTTTTGATAATGTAAAACTCTAAAATGGCAAATTTTTTTGAATTCTAAAAAACTTGAAGTTGTCTAAAATTTGAGATTTTAAAATATAAAAGTGAAATATTTTGAAAGTTTACATGTTTGGAAAATCATAAAGTTTTGAGGCTGTAACATTTTCAAAGTGTTAAACTTGACATTTTGAAGTTTTAAAAATAGTAGAAGGGTACAACTTTTGAAATCTGAATTATTTTTAAAGTTTAAAAGGTTTTGAAATTTGAAGTATTTTGAAAGTGCAAAGTTGTTGAAATTTGAAATGTCAATTAATGAAACTCAATGCTAAACAATTTCAATTATAGGTGTTTATTTACACGAATCTGTATTTTCTCACGGCTAACTTTACATTACATTGTGGTATCACGTAAAATAAAATGGTCTAATTGATGCATGGCAAAAGATTTAATTAAGATGAAGTTTACACGTTAAATGTGGTGTATTAAGGAGGTTTAGGTGATGAATTTGATCATTATAAATTGGCTAGAAACTTTTTGGTGTTAGATGTGAGAGTTTTAATTGACTCCTATTTTTTTAGTGGATGAATTTTATTAAATACACCGCGAATATATTATTATTATAGTTTTAATCGACTACTGCAACTTAAATCGACGCTCTAAGAAAAATAATGCAACAGTGCAATTAGAAAACAGTTATCGAAAAAATATTTTAGCTTAAAACAACGGTAGCAAAAAATGATTCCGTAACGCCACAAATAAATTTGGTCGGAACTATTATTCGCCGTCAAAATTTGGTCGAAACTAGACATAAATTGCCGCTAGGCGCTATATATATATATATATATATATATATATATATATATATATATATATATATATATATATATATATATATATATATATATATATATATATATATATATATATATATATATATATATATATATATATATATAGTGATATTGACCATTAGGAAAAAACTTATAATAAGAAGAATAAGAAGTGATATTGACCAATTTTAATAAGGTCTTTAAGGGTATTATGTCATCTAACATGGCCTCCTAAAATACGGTGATTTATCTTTTACTTCTTCCAAACGATTATTAGAAACACAACATCACCAAACGATTATTAGAAACACAATATCACAATTCATAAAGTTGCAATCAATTACAATTTGCTCTTAAAACCCCGGAAAAAAAAATTATAATATTTCTTGTTTAACTCTTTTTTAACAATTACCTCCTTTATTTCTCCATTCAAAAATCACTTTTATTTTTATAAAGGACGATTGTGGCATGGTTTCGATCGAAAGATGAGACGTTACGATGATGATGATGAAAAACAATGAATGTCAAGATGCAGATGCACCCATTCAATAAAGACACATACGTTGATCACATCCCTATAATAAAAAACAAGAGCATGCATCGATGAACGTTTTCATTGATTAGTTGTACAATATGAGATTCGTCGACAATGGAGTAGATGCATATCATGTCGGCTTAAAAATATGAACATGTTTACATGCGTTATTTTAAGGATATTATTACTTGCGTCTGTTATGTTTGCATCGCTTATGTTCGTAATATATATGATGATCATAATTAGATGCATCCACGCATTAGTTAGACGCATCCATGCATGATGCATTAGTTTCATGTCAAGGTTTTGATGTAATAATTAATGAGATTAGTAGATGCATGAAAGAAATTAAAATGTTTAGATGCATCGTTTGTAGAAAGTTACTGGTTCTTATCTTAGGATTCAAAATAGAATAGTGTTAATGAAGTTTTGAAAAATGCATGATCTGTAAATCTGTAATGTCTATAAAACCCAAATGCATTGAAAATGAGAAGCAAAAACATATTTCGATTCTAAAAAATTAGATGCATGGTGGAAAATGAAACGATAACCTAGGGTAAAAACTATCACCATGCATCTATGAATTTAAATGTATCTAATTTTATTCAAATGATCAGATGCATCGTAACCACTAACGTCTAAGCGTAAATCAATGTGAAGTTGTAGTTTTAAGGTTTAAAGAAATTGAGAAAAGCCTTATCAAATCCCGTATACTTTGTGAGGATTTAATAGGGATTGTCAAATTTACAACTTTACCCTCTGTGCGTTGTGAAAGGTGAGTAATATTTAGTTCTTAATTACCATTTTGCCATATTTAATCACAACCATTGATGCAAGATCTAATGGATAAAATTACTTATTCTTCTTATTTTAACTAATATTCTTACTAGATCTCTACTATATATATATATATATATATATATATATATATATATATATATATAGTTATCTTTATTTTGAGAACCACCTATTAAGTGCGAGAACTCTCTTGCACCGTTAGATTGTTTGATCAATGGCTATGATGAATTGTGCCATTAATGTAATTAAACTAAAGATTAAGCCATAGTTTGTAAAAATGAAAGGGTATTATAGGAAGTTTACATTAGTTCTAAAAGTGTCCTACATTTACTCCAATTGATATCACGATCTCTAGGATTTAAACCAGTTTTTATTCTCTCCTTAAAAAAAAACCCTAGCCACCACTTTCATGTTTTGTCACATATAGCAGCTTCCATGATCGTCTCCTCTTTTGCTTCTGTGTAGATCACTTACTTATACGCCTTTTTGTTTTTCCATGGTGGTTTGCAATTTTAATACTACAATATATTCAAAATCGATTGGTAACAGGTAATTGTTTATTGTTTCAAGGTAGTGTATTTTCTTCTACTCGAATTAACTTTTAAAATTACTATATTAGTTTATTATTTCAATACTTTTTTGGCAGTTTCGAAAACTTCATATGATTTTTATATTCATTTGACTTTATATATGAAAGATGATGTCATTTGACTTTATATATGAAAGAGGATGTCAATTTGTGTTTCAAATAGATGCGTATGTCAATTTGTGTTTCAAATAGATGCGTAGCCTTTTTTTTTTTTTTTAGTGATAAACCTGAAGTTGTGGATCAATATAGGTTTATTATTAGTTTGAAAGTTACGATTGATAGATTATATCGGTTATGATGTTTAATAGATGCTTATTTCGAGATATTATTGAATCGATTGTTGTTATTGTTGTAAACTGACCTGATGATGTGATTTTAGTTGTGGTAGATGTTTGTTAGATGCTTATCGTGAATCAGATAATGAATCGTTTGCTGTTGTTGTTGAAAATTGATCTAATTATGTGATTTTAGTTGCGAACTGGCGATAAACTGATTATTGTTCTCTTTTGACGAATATTTTTTATGACAGAACACGATATCATTAGTTAACAAACAAAGGCATCTGATTTTAATGACACGAGTTTACGTATAATACAAGATGTTTACGTATAAAACATAGATGTTTACGTATAAAACATAGATGTTTACGTTTAAAATATATATGTTTTCGTATAAAACATATATGTTTACGTATAAAACCATATATGTTTGAGAACATGATGTTTTTAAACATGTATGTTCAAAACATGTATGTTTTAAAATAAGTATGTTTAATAAAATGATTGTTTATAAACGAAATGCTTAAAACAGGTATGTTCAAAACATGTATGTTTTAAAACAGTTATATGTTTATACTTGTGTGTATATTATCTAGAAAACACATGGACACTTTACTATTTGAAAAACATAAACTGTAAAAATATTATTCCAAAAACATTAAAAAAAAATTAAATTTAAGCCCTCATACATGTGTTTATACGTGTGTATATTAGTTTGCGTTTATTTTTCCTAATTTTATACTTTTCTTTGTAACAGATGTTGCTTAATTAAAAGAATGATGACAACGAGTGTGCACATTTCTTCGTCTTCTGAAACATTGAAAAGGAGCGTTCACATATGTCCAACTTCAGAACTTTGACGACTACGAGTGTGCATATATGTCCGACTTCTAAAATTGTTGATAACAAGGAGTGTGCACATATATATGTTTGCGTTAAATATTACTTGTACACACGTGTATAGATCGATTATATTCATGTATTTCTGCTTCTTAGAAATTTGTATTTAATTGTATATCAATCGATATTGGATTTTGTATTTAACATGTATGTTTTTGGTTTCTATAACCTTACTTATCTAGAAAACATGTATGTACTTCACTATGAAAACATTTATGTCGAAAAACTATTCCAAAAAGCAAAATAATAAAATTAATTCATAAAACACATATGCACTAAATCGGTTTTAAAACATGCATGCTCGTAAAAAGCGAAAAAAAAAAAAAAAAAAAAAAAAAAAAAATTGAATATTTTTAAAAAATAGGATTTATTTATTTTAAAAATCAAAAATTATACAAAATTGACTTTACTATTATACCTTTTTGGATTAAATAAAAATATTTAATAATTCAAAATGCTATGTTGCATTGATATGTTGGATAATATGCATTACTTGGAGTACATAAGGGTTCTCGCAGTTCTGCTTAATGGGGTTCTCAAAATAAGGCCCCTATATATATATATATATATATATATATATATATATATATATATATATATATATATATATATATATATATATATATATATATATATATATATATATATATATATATATATATATATATATATATATATAGTATCAAACCCGTCCGATGGACGGTATGACTGTTGGTTTTATTTTTAGGATTTAGTGGATCAAATATGTACTAAAAAGTAATTAAAAGTTAAATTAAACAATTTACAACTATAATTGATGTTCTCAACCATTTAAAAAAACCCATTGTCATCATTTTTTCCAAATATTAATATATTTCAAACCGTTAATCGTTAAGCGAAAAAATATATCATTGCGACGAGCATTTAATTATCTTTCTATAGATAGGCATTTTGATATACTTTCGACAAAAATTGTTTTTCGTATTTTTCAAATTTTCTTTAAAGTTTTTTCATTTTTTTTACGTTAGTGAAATTTGCATTAAAAAATCATGTATGATTAAACACTAATTTGAATATCACATGTGATATTAGTGTTAAATCATATATGATATGTAATATCATATGTGATATTAGTATAAAATCACATATGATATACATATCATATGTGATATTAGTGTAAAATCACATGTGATATACATATCATATCGCATATGATATTACATTTCATATATGATTTAACACTAATATCACATATGATATTTAATTTAGTCTTCAATCATATATGTTTTTTTTTCAAGCAATTTCAATACGTTAAAAAAAAAAAAAAAAAAAAGTTGAGAAAACGATTTTTTTTCTTTTTCGAAAGTATATCAAAGTGTCCGTCTATAGAAAGATAATTAAATGCTCTTTGCGACGGTGTAAATATTTTCGCTAAACGATTAACGGTTTAAGAGATATTTAAATTATAAAAAATAAGTGAAATAACAAAATGCTTTTAATTTCAGCCATTGATTTCTTTTTAGATGGACGGTGGAGATGAGTCCCTTGGTATGTGAGAAAAGATTGGTATGTAAAATAAATTGTCTTGATTTCAAGCAAGTTAGCTCGCGAGTTGCTGCGGGAATGCTTTATCGATGCATAGAACAATTGTGATTATGTCATTGTATCCAAACGAAAACATTTTGGTTTGCGCCGTTCCCAAAAAAAAAAAAAAAAAAACATTTTGGTTTGCTGCAAAACCTTTTTAAATAAGATACTTTGAAATTAGCATAAAACATTAATTGTTAAATTTGTGATGGCATTTTTTTGCAGCTTGGCTTTGTTAAATTCATAAACATATAGAGGTACTCCTGTATAAGTTTATCACTTGCAATGTTCTATAATTGAACTTTGACTTTCGAGTACAAAGATAGTAACTCATATGCTTATAACTGGCATAACCTCTATACAAATTAGTGTTCCAACTCCAACTGTTGGTGCTTTCATATTTCAGGGTTACAAATGGATAGACATTAATATTGTATGTTTAGTTTTACTAAAGTATTTTGTTCTACTAAAGTATTTAATGAAAATAAAACAAACATAATACAAACAATAAATGATAAGGTGAGCAGCAATGTAGTTTTCTTTGTGTTATTTTTAAGATTTTGCAACAGTGATACGTAAATCTCAAATAAAGTGGACAAAAGTGTGTTGGCGGTTTTATTGTATTGTACGTATAAACCCATTTGAACCCATACTATATTGACCCTTTTATGTTTATTAGAATTATGTTAATGTTTTGTGGAGTAAGCAATTATTTTAGTTTGTAATTTTTTGCAAACCACTATTGTTGCGCATGCTGCTTGACGATTGCATAATATGAAATGGAAAAACGTACCAGTCAAATGAGTAAATGGGTAAAATGAGGTTGTCATATTAGTATATTACAAATGTAGAAGACATGCAAATGATGATGGCAGTGATATCATTTAAATATGAGTGAATAGGAGAACCGACAAACTCGATAAAGACTCCATTATGTTGATCATTGCACATATTCATCGTCTAAACTAACTTGAATGAAGCCATTTGAGTAGGATTGCATGTGCTTGCGGCCGAGTTTTTTTAGTTAGATTATTTTGCATCTAGCATATGGGCTTCTTGTACGTTTTTTTTTCTATATGCATACACAATGTAACCCGTTCGTTGCGCTGAAATGAATTGAGTTTACTTGATGTATCAAACATTACGTAAATTAAAATTCACTAAAGCTTTGATAGATCAAAGTAGATCTAGTTAACATACCAGAAAACAAAATACAAAGGATAATGTAATTAGCTCCTACAATACTTTTTGAACTAAATTTTTATTCTACATCAATGTATATTACATGACTATCCAAGCCTCCATGATCGCATGGTTGTGCAGCCAAAAGAGTGCTTCAAACAGAACTAAGAAATCAACAATAAGCCAAATAAAATTATCAAGCGTACTATGGCCTATAATATCTTCTAAAGCATACATCATTTGGGTCCCGTAGTAAACCTTTTTATTGATGCACCAAATATTGTGTGTATACAAACAATGTAACATATTCAACCACTTTTAACATGATAATGATCAAGTATCCAAACGCAAAGGTGCAACTCAAGATACTATAGAAATAGTAGTGTATTCGACAAACGGTATTACTAACATTTACTATTGTAGAAATTAACAAATATAAGTAGCACAATAACTTTTAGGGAAGTGATAGACTTTTCAAAACCGTATAACCTGTCATAGAAAGTAACCGTTCTTGTCAAAATCACATTGAAAGTTTGCATGTAAGATGAATGTGTGAATTTGGGTACATGTACATCTAAATTACCAAGAAATCTACTTTACTTGGATGCTTTTATCTAAAATCACCAATTATCAAATTTGGTAGTTTATATACGTACTTTTGTTCCAACTAAGCTGGTATCAAAACATAGTCGTTCTAATTATTACAGAATCCATTGGTATACGAATAATATGCACAGAATCGTTGTTTCAAACCACTAATAATCTCTTTGCCTTTTATGGATAGAGATCTATTATCATAAGGAGCATGCAATAAAGTGAAACATTGATATACCTGTGTTTTTCCGATTCGCGAGGGTCCAACCAACCCAGTTAAAAGCACCAAATGGTATTCCACCACATAATGCTGCATGAGACCCTTCAGACCTATGGCAAGATGACATCTATGATTCTTATTTGGTATACGTTGCTCCAGCAATGATTGGCACCTAAAAGAAAGAATGAAATACTTAAGGTTTAAAGACGTAAATAAAGAACTAACCAAATCTCTTGTCTGTGTGGTATTTGTTCCAGTCGGTCGTACTTTGTCGTTTTTGGAATGAGATCATTTCCAGAAATTTTAACTATGAAGCACAATGAAATGTAGACGTGAAATTACAGATGTGAAAGACGGCCTGCATAAGATAGAAGTTCAGGATCATTATTTTCACATGACAAGACCCACCTCATTCTATAAGTGAAAGGTATACTAACCTAGTCGGTCAATGATGCAGATATACACGGCCGTCTACATACCCAGATATCAACTGTCACGTGTATAACTGCCGTTGTAAAGAATGGCATTGTCTGCAATAAGGTGTTATCAACCCGAATGCAAGCTTTTCAGTGTTCCCATTAGCCGAAATATACAATTAACATCCGCACGAAAGAAGAAAAAAATAGTAATAATAATACAAAATCATAAAAGAAAAACCACTTAACGGAGTGTTTGGGATTGTTTATTAAGAGTCGCTATTGACTTAAATTTAGGTTCTGAACTCTTTTAGTTTTCCGAACCAAGGGGATAACCTCATAAGAAAGTTAATCCGAAGACACAAAACATCTTCATCAGCTTCTTACTGTTACATTGTCTCAACTAATGGGCTATTTGTAACAGCTTATTAAGAATGGTTATCTGCATATAATCAGCTTTATAATGGTTGAAAGTCGTAAAGTAAAAAAAAAAAGAACATATGACCTTCTAAATCTTACATATGGTTAGCTCAGTTTCAATGTTTTCCGTTGAACAACACTAATCTAAATCTTATATAACATGTGAACTACACTAATACCGACAAATAAACTTATCTCATTTTTCTTTGTTCTCGCTCACACCAGCAATCTTAGCTTCTGCATCATCTAACATTCACACATATGTTGCTTCCTTTTAGCCTTCAAAAAGTCCCTAGCATTTTAACCAATCCCTTGTCAAATTAGTAGATTATGTTTTCTTACCTGCAACAAATAGTTAGAATTTAAACAATGCACATTCAGGACATATAATAGTAACACTAATACTAACTTGGAGTATTATTATATGAGTAAACTCCCTATCTATAAATCAAGGACAGTAAATTCAAAATCTAAAAAATATATTTATATTCAGTACCAATGACAAATGCAGTAATCTAAAGCTTCTATTCGTAAAAAAGCATTTACCTTTGTGAACCATTTATAAAATCTAGCCGTGTTATATGTTGGCTCACGATCTACATTTACATATTTGCGCATCATAGCAATCAAATATAACAACTTTATGTAGCTAATAAGAAATATGTTAAGGACTCTTTCTTAATATCTCCTCATACTTTTGTCATGAGCAAGTGGGCTTTGGTTTCTTTGGCTTATTAGGCTCGCTTCGATGCGGGCTTTGTTTACGGTAAGGTTATTGCATTCGGAAAGCTACTCCTACATGTGCCCGAAAACAAAACTAAACATCGATCTTAACACAATCGAAGTAAAGTCGGTAAAATGAGCGTAAAGGCGGGTTGAGTAAGATTTGGGGCATATCGGTAATTTTCTATGACAATACCACAATTTTACGCTTCAAAGCTCGACATCATCAATGCCATCACCATTTTCTTTATCATAATTCTCGCTTCCTCACACAAATCAAGCATTCGACTCCCATTGCCACGCTTTCTAAGATCACTTGAGGTAGGCTACAACACGGGCGCATTGTTGCTGATGGCGTTGGTTGATCCTTGAGATGTGTTTAGGTTATCTAAACAAAAAAACATACATTAAAATATCTTATCCAATTTAAGTAATAACAACAAACAACCATGGTCTATATAAAAATCATTTTTCCGGAGTTTTTAGTTAAAGTGATATAATAGAGATACCAAACATACCAAACACACTTTCATAATTTTACTAAATAATAATATGAGTTGGTATGACAACTATTTAAATTAACAATATATTTTCATTAATTAGTTGTCTGATATTAATATATTATCATCGTACTTTCACTTCTTTTTCCATTGTTAACAACATACCATCATTCTTATTTCACTATATAAGACATATTTAACGCCTAAGATTCTACGATACTCTTATTGCTGATTCTAGCAACTGCCTATCATACTCCGTAGATACAGAACCAATACATTATCTTATGCTACCAATAACAGTAATTTTTCCAATGCTATTGGTAAAACAAATGCTTGTAATAAATTGCTTAATTGCAAGTGCTTATAGCTTCTTCGCTCATTTTAAAGCGCTTATGTGCTATCGGTTCCAACTACATCTATCCAAAGAATGTAGATTAAGAATACCCATAAAAGTAAATCGCTTTTATGAATTACCTAGTAAGTTGCGCAAGTGATTGTAACCCTTCGTGCGCAAACTCATCAATAGCACCACGAACTCTTCGTTCTATGTGTGATTGTTGTGTGCAAGATTTAAGATCTAACCCAATTAAAAGAAGACAAAGTTATATGTGTGCATTTGGTTACAATGATGTCGTCATAAAGAGGCACAAATACACGTGCAGAGTCACCTTTGCTAAATTTATGCATGTTACCACAGTTGCCAAAATAAATCAATGTAGTCCGCTTATCGATAGGATTAAATGGCGAAAGTGCGGTCCTTGAATATCGGCATGTGCCGGTCAATGTAGAAAGCAAGTCAATAATATTAACCAAGCTTCCCATACTTGACTTGGGTGATCACGTGATCTACATCCGAACAATCAAACAACAAAGTTTTTAAACAAAGCATGATATATCGTCTATCTAAGCTGTAAACACGAATTTTCGTGTAGAAATTCGAATTTTGTTGAATGCATTAGTGATCGGTTATGAATTTGCGTTGTCAATATAGGGCCAAGAAACTATCATTGAAATGTAAAAAATAATTATGCTCACATCCCGATTGTAAGAAATAAGCAACATAAACACGCTTAAGAAAATCGTACTTCTTGGAGTGTTTGTACTTATGATTGGACCTAGGTTGATAACCATTTCCCACATACTTGATTCATAACCAATCACTCTTGCATTCAGTTGCTTTGTGAATAACCTTAGCCTTGATCTCTATCATTGTTCTTTCTTGTGAACAAAATATACAAAAAAAAAAAAAAAAAAAAAAAAAAAAAAAGGCGATGAAAAATAAAGAATGCTTACCGTCATATCGGGAAGAGGCTTATATGTGAAATCCAGGACACGGGATCCTTGAAATGTGTACCGTTTCTAGGTGCTTATATATATAATGCCGATAAATCATTTGATCTTTCTTAGATAGACTACGGTGCACCCTCAAATGACAAAGAAGAATATTTTTGAAGGAATGAAAGAAAGTACACACTTAATTCGCAGGCGGCACACGGCCAAGGAGGCGTTCAGTATAACAATCAATGAGACACTTGTTATAATTCATGTTCAAAAGAGATAAAGTATAAATCACGTACACGGTTATGATAAAACATGTACAACTTACTCCCTAATAACCGACCGCATACAACTTCAAGTTAAGATTCCGTGTATTTCTACTCGTTTGGATATGATAGATCCATAAAGGGGCTATCGTTGAAGCAAACACCAAAAAGACACGACATCCAAGAGCCAAAGAAAGGGACACAAGATCGAATCAAGTAAAGTAGTGTGTGTCTTTTGTAAAACCAACGGCTAGGATCTTGACCCATGTTATCATTGTAACATCTCCGAACTCGCACGTATTTCACATGCTTTCTTATGCTATCTTACATATATGTAAAAGAGTTGAGTCTACATTGCATCTAATTACCAAATTCACTTGCTACACTTTATTTCATCTGCAAAAAAAAGAAGATCAAAAGATGTTAGCATCTACTCTAATTCCTCAGCCAATGTCAATGACCAATGCTTAATTACAAAATGTTTGATACGCTCTTATTTTAGCTTACTATTCCGCGCTTGAGATAAAATACAACCAAAGCCATATCTAACAGTTAATGTGCAAATTGTCTAAACTTTCAAAACGTTAATGTCACAAATAGCATATTTGTTATACCTTAAGTGTCCCATTATCCACATCAAGCCTTCCAAAAGCTAAATTCGCTCCTCCAGTGAGAAAACTTGATTGATGAAACTTTCCTTTCTTTTTCAGTCAATACAAATTAGAATAAGGCTTAACATTTCTAGTCTCGTAGAAAACTAATATTAAGAGGGTCTAGCAAAATTCTAAATCTCCCTCACCAACAGAATTCATTAGATGCACTCGCTAAAAATCCGCTTTCATTACGGTTTTACTTGACGCATATTTTAGTCAACAAAATATTAACTAAAAGATTAAATTGAACAACAAAATATTAACTTACATGTTCGGTTTGCATCTTATTCTGATCATGTATCGCTTTTTTCCTTGGTATCATAATGGAGGTGATTACATGATTAGTGCGGTTTGCAATAAGAAAATCGCAAACTAACAACATGTTAACTCTATTGTTCTTAACACTATAGTTCTATCATGTAAAAGAGTTTGAAGTATATAGCTCAAATTACAGAAGCCCCATAATAATCATAGCGGCATCAAACTACAACATCTATAAGTGATGAATGAGAGCAAATAAATTAATATATATTTAGTAAGTTGCATACCTCACAGCTGCTTCAGATTGAGCAAAAAACATTAATTTCCACAACCCTTTCGGCATAAAGACCTAAGTTTTTACTATATGATTGTGCACATAGAAGCTCCAATCCATGAGCAGCAAATAGTCACACAGAAGACGCATCTTCATTGAGACTTCCACTTGCAAATCCCTGCATAATAACTCCAATTAAAGACATCAACCCCAAAGGATTAACTACTTGATTTAGGCTGCATTGCTTTCAAAGAATAAAAACTTGACTGAAACACATGCATGGGAAGTATGTAATCAAGAATTAAATAAAAGATGGTGATGACGTTAAAGGGAAGAATGTAAAGGATGAGAGAAAACCGATAAGCAACATCAAAGAATGGAACATGGTTCTTCTTGAATGACATCACGATTTTCTCCCATTGTTCGGAAAAGTTGAATCCACAAATGTTTGAGTAATTTTAAAGAGTTAGGGTTTTGATTATGATCGATGATGATGGCCGCTAGGGTTTTGAATGTTTTTGTTTTGGTCTTTTGAATGAATCGTTAGAGCTTTCAACCTTGAAAAATTATAAGATTTTGTTATTTTAGATTATATATTTTGGTCTGCAAAACTTATCACAAAACTTGGTATCCTATATAGGCTTCGAGTTACAGATTTAAAACAAAAACAATGTGGTGGTTCAGTGGTTAAGATACCACATAATATTTGCATGGTCTTGAGTTCGAATCCATGCAACTGTTTTTTTAAAAATCCGAAAATTACCAAATTTTATTTAAAAAAAATGCCACATAAATACAATGATGACATGGCATTATGGGATGCCAAGTGACATTTTATGTGGCATGCCTCCTCTTATATATAATATATATATATATATATATATATATATATATATATATATATATATATATATATATATATATATATATATATATATATATATATATATATATATATATATATATATATATATATATATATAGTTAGGATCAAATAAGAAGATTACTTAAAATAAGAAGAATAAGAAGAACTATAACCACAAATCCGAGATGCACCGACCTAAATTAGATGCATCCCTATAATCTTATATGCATTATAACGTACCATTGTGTGTTTTCTAGCTTTTAATCAGATGCATATACGTATATTAGACGCATTTCATGATTTCTTTTATTTTTTGTTCCTCTTCACGTGCCAAAATCATGAAAATCAATTTGCACCATCTATACATCAAATTAACTTTCGAAACTCACGATGTTGCATCTATATGAATAGAAATGCATCAAATGCAAGTCGTTGCATCTCAAATGCGTGGTTTTGATCACTTCTCACCACTTCTTATTTTAATTTACTTCTCACTGGATCCCTACTCTATATATATATATATATATATAACGTTACACTTTATAACCTTATAATTTCAAGTATTGACGGTTTATACCCTTAACTTTTTAAAAAATGACAATTTATACCCTTTGAATTTCATAAAATGACAATGTATACCTTCTAACTTTCATAAAATGACAACTCTTATCCTTTAACTTTCATAAAATGACAACTTTTAGCCCTTAACTTTGGTAAAATGACAATTTATACCCTTTAGTTTCAAAAGTGACATTTTATACCCCTATGTCTCAAGTTGATTACAATTTTAATCCTTGTTATAAAAATATTAGAAGTTTGGCATTTTAAGTCCTTGACGCTTTAAGTCATATGCACAAATAGTCCTTATTTCGTTTTTAGTACGTTTTAGGTTTAGAAAAAGACGAGGCTTTCCACGACTTGTAAGTATAAGTTAAAAATGGTTTGAAAACAAACTTATAACAGCTTATTAGCTTATATTCTAGCTTATTTATGAAAAGTGCACAAAAAGGGGTACGTTTGAAAAGGTTCGCGAGACACCATGGTTAAGGTTAAATAAAAACGAGGAATGGAAATATTTTAAGAACGTTCCTCCAAGATGGAATAACCCCTTTTATTTTATAGACTTGTGTTTAAGGAAAAATAAATCCAGGAAAAGGGGTGTTTGGGTTGTCTCGACACAAAAAGAAACACAGAAAATAAGCGAGGCATTAATAGTTTTTAGCGACATTCTTGGCGTTTTAAAATCTTTGCTTGGAGCTTAATAATATGTTAAAAGGGTTTAATTTATAACGTGGTGTTTATAGATCAAAATATTTATCAAAGTTAGGCGTTTGGTTGTTTTAGCGATAAGAACTAGAAAGGGCGCGTTTGGTTTTTATGCGACACACCCAAAAGATCACAGAATTAAGGTGAGGCATTATGATCTTTTGGCAACGTTTCAGTGTTTTTGTAATCTATGCCAGCGGTTTATTATTTTGGCTAAATCTCGTAATTTATAGTTTAAAGCTTATGGGCTAACTAATTAACCAAAGAGGGGTGTTTGGACTTTTCTTGATAAGAAAAGAAAAGAAAACAATTTAAGAGTTTGAGCTCAAGACTACATGGAATTGTTTTTGTAGCTTGTTAACAGGTTACTTTGCTTATTTAAAATATTTTTTAATCAGCTTTTAGCTTAAAAATTTGTGAATAATAAAAACGTATAATAAAGGGGCGTTTGGATTTTGTGACTCGCGACAAGGAAAATGAGACAGAAATAAAAGCAAGGCCCTTAGCGTTTTTAACCGAATTCTTGGGGCTTTATGAAGTCTCCTAGGAGCTTTTTAAAAGGGCTTATTGGCTTGGCTTATAAGCCTTAGCTTATGCTTGGAAAACAAGGCTCAAAAGGGGCGTTTGATTTTATATTTTCATGTGACAGCTGTTAAGATTTTGACCAAAATTAGCATTCACTTTGCGTTTTCTGGACCCGTGCTCCTAAGTTTTTGAAGAAAACGTCGTTCCAGACAACTTTTGTGTTAACACCTTTTGATGAATCGAACCGGAAATGCCCCAAAAAATACATCAGATCGTTAACAGAAAGTTTTTGACAGATTCAGTTTTTCAGATTTGTAAATTTCTTTTGATCATAACTTTTGACTTGGGTGTCCGTTTTTGGTGATTCAAAAGGCCACGATTTTGGTTTGATCGTGTCTATCATTTATAAGTGCTAAATAAAAGTATGGAAGAGATTAAAAAAAAGGTTTGGGGACTTACACTTTATGAATTCGATTTTGAAGGTAATTTCGCCAAGATAACTTCTAAGTGAAACCAAGTCTTTTCCCTCCTCCTAAGCTTCACACTAACCTTCCTTGGCTTCTATTTAGGCTTAAAGATCAGTAGGTATTCAAGTGTGTGATTGGTTGGTGTGTTAGAAAGCAAGTGATGGGATGAAATGGTTATGTGTTTGTTCGATTGTATATAGGCCAAAGTTTATGGATTACTTTCAATAAATATTAGCCACTTAAAACTTTGTCAAGATAGTAAGATACATGATGAGGTGTTAGTAATATTATCATGTAACTTGTATGGTGTTTTATGTGGCCATGTTGCTTGGTCCTAATGGTTTCCAACAAGGCTAAGTGTTGCGATTTTAACTAAGGGTAAAAGAGACATGATGATATGGATATTTCATGTTCATTAGGGTTCTTGTGGTTTGTAGAATAGATCGTTATATGTTCCATTTTTGTGCCATAAGGTTCGAATAGTTTGAAAAGAAAACACCTAGGCGCATACTTGTTCAATTTCCTATCCACAAGGGTGGAGAATCTAGGAGATAAGATGAGGTAGCTTGAAAATGTGGCAAATCTTAGGCCTTGTTAGTGTTTAGAAATTAATTAAGTCTTATTTGGTTTATGTTTAGTTCGATTTGGACAATGAGGAAGAACTAGGGCGCATTTAAGCTTTAGGTGGTTGTACCTAGGGCTAGATGATGTTGTACATATAGTTTAAGAGTGTAGAAACTTAGTTGATGTCCATAGGTTAGGTTCAGTTAACTTTAGTTAGGTTTAGAATATGAAAAGTATATATTTTAGTTTCATGCATTAAGTACTTGTACCACAAGCATTAGGTACTTGTACCTTAGACTTGTAAATTATAAGAAAGTCAATTTTAAGAACTTGTGCATTATAGGTTTGTATCATGTGCTTTAAGACAGGTACATTGAGGTTTATAATATGTTTTATATAAGTATTAAGCTTTTAGGCATTAAAGACTTATAAATGTGCTTGAAAGACTTATACATTAGTATTTTGAAAATATATCATGCACATAAAAGTATAGAGTTGTACATTAAGGCTTGTAACGGGAATTAAAGTATAGTTAGGTTCCATGCTTTAATGACTAGTACTTTATGTATAAAATATTGTACTTTAGTATTTATGATTTAGTTTCGTAAAATCATAGTTATAATAAATTAGGGTTTTGTGTAAATTCTAATAAATGGCTAACCTTTAGTTTGAAAGTTTAATAACCGTACGTTAACGAAATACCGTAAAGCGGTAAATAAAAGTTGAAAATTTTTGTTACTTGACATATAAAGATGTTTATGTGAAATAAACATAAGGTCGTTGGTGTCGGTCCGCGTGTGAGCACGTTTATTGAGAATGTAAGTTACGTCACATGAATTATTGAATGGGTAGTTAAGATCAAATAAACTGATAACGAAAAAAATTTATACGTAAAAAATAGAAAAGAATATTAATACAGGTGAAAATTTTCCGGTTGTTACAGAGATTATTTGAAAAATCTTGCAAGGTATAAAGCCAAAATAAAGAAAAGTATAAAGCCAACGTTGGCTGTCAGTAAATTGTAGCAAAACAGTCTCTAAAAGCCAACTTGTTCTTTTTTTTCTTTTTTTTTCTGTTTATCATTTTGCGATTATTTGTAAATTCTCACAAGGCTTGAAAAGAATCTTTCATGATATTGAACCGATATTGAAAAAAGAAAAATGATTGTTGCGCCTACTAATCATATCTACAAATATACTTAATGATTTGATTTGTCGATTTATAGAAATAATTGGTAAAAATTCGAAGCGAGATAATATATAATACAATTGTCGAAGTGATTTATGCATTAGATAAAAACAATCGCTAACTAAAGAGTCACTCTAAAAGTGTCACTAATAAAAAGAAGTGACATTTGTTTTTATCAGTAAATGATAATATCAAAGTTTCAACAAAATACTATTTTTTTCATTTTAAGGTTCAAGTAATGATATCTTAAATAAAAATATAAATAAAAAATAATTATTTATATTTACTTTTAAGAAAGATACGTAACATATATATCATAACCTTATGTGATATCTAAACAAATGTTGTTTGTATTTAAATCTTGTATGCACAAAACTTATAACGAGTCCGATATAAAGTTACTATATAACCGTTTTTCTTTTGCTCTAGTTTTGTGCGGCAAATTAAAGCACGAAAGAGGAGATATTGGAAGCCTTTAGAAAAGGAACGATCGACAGTAGTAAATACATGCCGAAAAAACTACTTTTTTTTTTTTTTTTTTTTTTTTTAATATCACAGTTTTGTTTACAAGAAGGAATTGTAAAATAGCAAAAGAGTAATAATATTGAATTGTGTTTTTGTATTATTATATAAGGGGCAATTGCATATATACCCACTAAAACTTGCATATTTGCATATATACCCAAAACATGCTTAAAATGCATTGTACATCATGCAATAAAAACTTGTATCATGAAGAAATATGTAAGTTTTTAAGTTTTAGTGGTTATATATGCAATTCCCCCATTATATAATAATGAAGATTACCTATGTATTTAAAATAAATATATAGCTTAATGAACAAGCAATGCAAACCCTAAACTAAATGGACCCAAACTCTCAATTAGGTTTGCGCCAACTAATTTAGTCATCTAACACTCCCCCACAGTTTGAACAGGGGCTTCTAAACAGATAAACTGGAACATTGTTGAAAGCAGCTTCATTTTCTTTTCTTCCTACATCTTCTTTGTTGTTTGTTTGAGCGGAAGCATAATTATTTTGGCGGCATAGTTGTTTACTACTTGCAGCTTCTTCTTTTGCGTGACGTGTTTTCTTACGCCAAGGCTTACTTTTCCTTTATGTAGGAGCGGCAATTTTTCGACCAACTATTTTCGAAAACTGACAATATTCTCTGACCGTTAAACAAAAAATAATGCGGATGACACAATTTTTTTTTATTAATGGCTAAATCAACATATATGGGATTTGTTATGACTGCTATGGTTTAAGGTTTATGCATTAAATAGGAAAAAAAAACAAAATCCTAATAAGAAGATAACAATAAAGTGAAAATACTTTGTATCCCTCCGGTCATCGGCTATTCGCCGGTGACCGAAAAAGCAAATTTTGTAAGTGGATCTTATCTAAAGCTTGGATACCACGTAAAATAACAAAAGAGTAATCATACTGAATTGTGTTTTTGTGTCCTTACATAACGAAGATTGTCAGTGTATTTATAATAAATATATAGCTTAATGAAATAACAATGCAAACCTCAAACCTAATGAACTCAAGCCCACAATTAGGTTGGGCCAACTAACTTAGGGGTTGTTTGGTAAAACATAGCGATTTAGCGCTGAATGATTTGAAATCCTGAATGATTCAATGGCTCTGAATGAAACTGTGCTGAACGAAAAGCAAGTGTTTGACAAGTGTTCTGAACGACGGACTCCAATAACAAAAAAATTACCAATTCAAATTTGCATAATAATACTTTATTAATGATAAGTACTTAATGAACTAATTAAGAATATATTAATTTGAATTTATAATTGAATAGTATATTTTTCTTGTAATGTGGATAGGGGCCTACGATCAACTCAAAATGTATATGTTCTTGTAACCTCAGTAGACCTACGTTATAAAATTTATAAACTTAAAAAAACTTCATAAAATTACTACTTGTTATATGAATAAATGAATAAAGTAAATGAAAATAATGACAAAAGAAGGAGTATATTAGCTACTGAATGATTTAGGGCCCCATGCTATGCAAAATCAATCAGAGGCACATTGAATGGTCAAGAGGCAAAATAATTTTTATCAAACACTCAACCTTTGACCGATTCAGAAGTTGGGTACTTAACCAATTCAATAAAAATTACCATATATAACAGGAATGTCATTATTATATAATCTTCCTATATTACCCCTGAAAATATATCGATGTTGAAGACCAAATATATCAACAAAAAAAAGAGTTTAGAGTTCGATTAATTCTTTATACGACACTGGATAATGAACTAGAAAGTGACGAATAATATTTATAAACTTTAAGATTGTATTTCTAAAGTTTAAAATATTGTGACATTCTTAAATAAAAGTGAGACAAAAAAAAAAAAAAAAAAAAAAAAAAACTTATGTTTAAAGTTGAACTAGTTTGTAATATATACTACTCACATCGTAGCCTAAACTCTTCTGAGACACTTTAACTGGAATAACTACTAATATATATCCGGCTGTTTTGCACAACGCCACAACGCAGAAACCTAAAAGACAACAAATCTCTACACGAATTCCTCGACGAATAGTTTTGGGCCCATCATTTATTTTTTTTATTTTATTTTTTTATTATTTTTTTTTTCACTAAAGAATAAAGAGTTACTTCGCATGATTTTTATATTTCCTCCACGACACATTTTGGATGGAAATAGAAATCCACTCATGACAGATTTAGCATGAGTTCAACATGAAATCACATTAGAATTTTTTTAAAGATGTTATTGTATACTGGCCGGGTAGATACGATGATTAATTGGAACAATACGAGAGACAAAATCATTGATGTGAAGGTAAATGCTAAATTGACGATGTAAACAAGTAATCACATGGATCCAGGTCACGAACTCATACCATAGAATACACATCAATCGCCTCGGAGCACAAAGTTCCATGAGGTACAAAACGGCTTTATCATGCCATATTTTGTGTGTACTCACTTACTGAATGCGTGTTTGGCACAGTTAAGTTGGGAGATATCGGCCGACTAAAGATAAAATTATCACATCAGTTTGGATGTATCGCTTAACGCGTCATGTAAAAAGCTTATCAAATAAGTAGAATACGCTAGATTTAAACATTAAATTCTGAACTACTCACATGTTGATTCTTTACAGAAGTAGAAGTCTAGCATCTAGCATCTTACCTAAAAACTCAATCATTCAACAACATACATAATCCACTTACTTGGAGCATATATTACATCAGATCAAGAGTAAAAGAAAGCACAAAATCCATTAAGCGAAAAGCATAAATGATTCCAAAAGATAGAAAGCTTAGATTCACAGTGTTCAACAACCAACAGTGGCTTGCAAACAAATTCAAGACGCGCCTGCTTGCTCTCATGATCGTCGACAGATGCAGTGTCATTCTCCTGTAGCCACTCGGTCGTGTCAGCAATAGCATTCTCAATTTTCTTCAAGCTCTCTGGATGTAACATCTTCCTGATATTGTAATCATTTATCTTATTCTTCATGTCATATAAGCAATCTTCTAATGAATTGTGTGCATTCACTTTCTTCTTGAATTCTTGGTCCTCTAGTTTGTATTTCTCAGCATCTTTTATCATCGTTTCAATCTCTTCTTTGGAGAGTCTTCCATTTTCGTTCATGATGGTGAGTTTCTCAGTCTTACTTGTTGATAATATCTCAGCTGTGACTGTAAGGATACCATTTGCATCTATTTCAAAGCATACGTTGATTTCTTGAACTCTTTTTGGAGCAGGTGGTATTCCAGAAACTCTAAGCCCCCCCAAAAACTGGTTGTCATTTAGTCGGGCTCTTTCACCTTGATACACATTGATAGTTGTAGATGTTAGGTTGTCATAACCTGTCCGATATATTTTGGCTTTCTTGGTAGGTATTGGAGTGTTCCGCGGTATCACTACATCAAATAAATCTCCAACTAACCGGACACCAAGGGACAAAGGAGTGACATCCAATAGAAATAAATCACGGACACTGTTATCAGTATTACCACTTAGCTTTGAAGCCATAACGGCTGCTCCATATGCAACAGCCTCGTCAGGGTTCACACTCTTACATAGCTCTTTGCCCTCGAAAAATTCCTGCAGCATATGTTGGACCCTTGGTATTCTAGTTGAGCCACCAACAAGAATTACCTCATGTACACATGATTTCTCCATCTTAGCATCACTCAAACATGTTTTCACAGTATCAATGCACTTATTAAACGAATCCATGTTTAGTTCTTCAAATTTAGCTCGAGTAAATTTCATAGAAAAATCAATCCCATCATACAAGCAATCCAAATCAATTGAGGTCCGAGTAGTACAAGAGAGCATCCTTTTTGCTTTCTCACACGCACATCTCAACCTCCCTAATGCTCTCTGGTTTCCAGTTAAGTCCTTATTATATTTCCTCTTAAATTCCAGAACACAATGACTCACCATGCGGTTATCAAAATCCTGACCTCCCAAATGAGTGTCACCATCAACAGCTTTCACCTCAAAGATACCCCCTTCCTCAATGGTCATTAAAGAAACATCAAATGTACCCCCACCCAAATCAAAAACGAGCACACTTTTTTTGCGAAAAGTCACAGACTTGTTCTCTAGACCATAAGCAATTGCTGCTGCTGTAGGCTCATTGATTATGCGAATGACTTTTAATCCAGCAATAGCGCCAGCGTCCTTTGTTGCTTGACGTTGTGAATCATTAAAATAAGCTGGCACCGTTATCACTGCATCTTTTACAGCTTTTCCAAGGTACGATTCGGCAGTTTCTTTCATTTTGCCCAGAATCATCGACGAAACTTCTTCAGCCAAGAATTGCTTCTCTTGACCCTTATAGGAGACAACAATCTTTGGTGTGTTTTCTAGTCCTTGAATGATCCTAAAAGGCCAAAACTTCATGTCGGCCTGCACTATGGAATCGCTAAATTTTCTTCCAATCAGCCTCTTTGCGTCTGAGCATCCATGGTTAATTAGGCGATAACAGAGTAGAAATAGTCTTTATCAACAAATAATTCAATTCCCTTGAATATCACTAAGACTAGATAAACCGACTGCTATAGTTCAAATTTTCAACTTTGACGTTTGCATATTAAGAAAAAAATTCGATCTTACTTGGTTTCATGTTCAAAGCGATATTTCTAAATTGTTTTCTTTGCAAAAATATGTTATGGCAATATGTGTAGCTTCACTTTAGATGACAAGCAGTCCCCAAGTACCATAGAAAAAAAAACACACATGAGATAATCATTCAGTTTGTTATTTATTGTGTTTTTCTTAGACTTGTGCAGGGATTATTACTAACTAGCTAGGTGGCGTCTTGGAATATGTTAATCTGGTGTTTAAGCTTGCTCTGTACAGTACATCTTAACCACTTAAGCAGTTTCCAAAAGCTTCAGCGAAGTATCCCTTCTCCTAAATAAGCTTATAACACTTTAATATAAGCTACCAAGTTGTATAATATAATTTTTCAAATCAGATGAAGCTTTTTAATGTGTAGTTTACAAAAAGTGCTTATGTTTATACACATGTTCAGGGTGGGAAAAGTGCTAAACTTCAAAAAAAAAAAAAAAAAAAAAAAAAAAAAGAATCGACTCACAACAATTTCTTTTATTAAACTAACAAGATGCTAGAAAACATAGAAGAAAAGAAAGTCCAAATTTCGTAGGTATCTGGGTAATACCCACGACATATCCACGAGTCCATGAGATGGGTAAAACCTTCACAACTAATATTTTCGCCCATGACATTTTCACTTTGTGGGTAAACTTACCCATGTCATTTAGGTGGGTGATTGTGTTAAGTTCGTGGGTAAAGTTTTATGAGATTTTTCTAACTCACCACAAAGATACTCACATCATAATAATTCGTGAGTAATATGTGGGTAACATTAGCCGCAAAACTATTCGTGTATAAAACGCTAGGTGGTCCATATTTTTCCACAATAATAATCATGACCGTAATTTTTCCATGGGTGAATTTACCCATCATAATAATGTGTACGCATATATTTCCACCTAGATAACATGGACCAATTTCGTAAAAAAATGGCAAACGAGATATTTCTATATACTACATTTCACATAAAATTGTTAACGAATGAAATTCCACATACAAATACCGAATCAATTTTGTTGATACAAAAGTTGGGCGTTCACGATTTGGAGCTCGGTTCTCGTACCAATTGAGAATTGCTGCTTGAGACACAAAGAGAGGTGCGCACTAAGAGACAAGAAACACCGTTAGGCTTACCGTGGGATTGTTTCCACGATTATCCTCCGGCGTGAGAAATGTCGGTTTAGGGTTTAAGGAGTTTTAGGGTTACGAGATCGTACCTTAAGCGAGGGTTAGGCTATGATTCCTTTATATCATGCGGAATCCTTGTTGGTTCCGTGTTCCCCAACTTGTTGGCGTATCCGCCTAAGTCGGTTGGGAATGATTATCTTCTTATTTTAGAAGATATCGGATATCTATTCCGTAAATAGATTTGGGCTTGGGCTTTCGTGAGCCCAAGCCTTTATTGATATTGGCCCAAGTCGTCTTTGGACTTGTAAGTATTGGGCGTGGTCGGGTTCATGGCCCGACACGGACTATCGTCATCATGTCCCCAGTCTAGTATCGCGATGCGTAGCTGCGGATGCTAGACTAATGATCGTAGTCCAAAAACAAATAATGTACGAAACGTATCCAAGAAGCCATACACCTACCCGTAGGTGCAATGTATCGAGACATCCATGTGAATAGTCAAGGCCTCGTTAATCGGGGGAAAGTTACTGCCCCGTTGTCACATCAAGTCATCTCGACCACACAATGAAGACTAGTGGAAACCACGTGGCGCCAATCGTGTGGAAGAGGAGAAGTATATAACTTGGGGATTCATTTTCACCGGATTCCTCACAGTAAAAACACCTTCCGCCATTTCTAAAGCAAATTAAGAGTCGTTATCCCCAAAAGCAACCAACCACAAAGGTAACCGCGCGTGCGTGATAGCAGAAAAGCATATCACCATGGTTAAACAGTTGTCTGACTTCACCTCCGACCTTAATTTGATCGATCGATGGAATTTACCTCAGTTACTTTATACCGGGGCGTGCATCCGGTGGTTCCGGATGCGCGTGCCACGATTGCGGATTTCCCGAAGGAAAGTGGGTGTATACACGCGTTATTCAATTTGCGAATCAGCGTGTGCCCTGTCACGCTTTCTATGCGATGTGTTAAATTATTATACACTACACATATCGCGATTACCTTTGCATCGGCGGCCAAAATTACTAATTTGAAGTAAATTGCCGTTTCTTTGGGGATTAATCCCACCATCAACTTATTCGCGCCTTTTACCACACTCATGGGCGCATGGGTGGGTAACTTTTGAAAGCAGCGGTGAGCTGCGGTGCTATCGAGATAAATTAGGCGCCTTAGGAATTGGAGGAGTATTTCTTACGGGTAGATGATACATGTTTCCGTGGAATTATGAGTTCTATACTCGAGGAACACTACAGAGGGATGAGTGCCCATTGCCTGGGTCTTATAACGTCGAGGATGCGGAATTGATAAATGCGAACCGCATCCCTATTAGTGCATATCCTGAGGGATTTTTGGTGCACATGGGGATCAGCCGCAATTATTTTGGCCCCGAAGATGAGATCCCTATCTTTTTAGACGCCAATGGCCAGGGTGGGTACTTATTCCTCCGTACCTCTGCGTATAAATAATGTAAGAGTAATCTTCCGTCTTTTTCGCGCATTATATAACTTTTTGTATATGTGTTTTGTCTTGCGAGAGATGGATCTATTCACCGTCGTCTGACTAGCGAAGCCGTGGCCGTAAAGGCAGGAGTAAGACCGTTGAGGATGACGAGGAGCCTATCTTAGCTGCAAGCGAAGGCGTGTCATGGGCCGGCTGCGGGGATCGAGGACTAGTTCCTCCGTTGCGGTGGAGGCAACACCGCTCTGAGCCGTCCCAATCACGAGGTAATGTCGCTGGTAGCGCAGTCAGCGCCCATAGCTAGAGCTCATCCTGAAGAGGAAGAAGAAGAGGAAGTTGCGCTTAGTCGCAAAAGGACCCGAGGAGATCATGGTGCGGGCCCGTCAAGGAAAAAGCGGCCCGTGATTCAAACTGTGGAGTTGTCCTCCACTGATGAAGCATCGTCGCACCCATCTGCCGATGATGCGGAGCCAAAGTAAGTAAAACCATACATGTATAACCTCCTGTTAGTTGGTGAATGTGCTAATTGTGATTCTAACATGGCGCTGGTGATCATTCGCAGGATGGAGCAGGTCATAGAATCACCTCCCAAGGCGAGTCCAGCACAGTCAGCGCATTCTGAGCCGCCGAGCCAGGAGAATGAAAACCAAGCTGATGCAGATGTGCCCCTGGATCAATTAGTTGAAGAATTGGTTCAAGTCTCCGCCCATCAGGCTTCGTTGATTGTGAAGCTGAAAGATCAAGTATCGGTGGAAGGACCAAAGCTCGAAGAAGGACCAAGCAATAGCTCTGTTGGGCGCGACTTTCAAGCACCAAGCGCAAGCGGATAGCGCCCGTGCGAGAGGCTCTTGGTCTCGGCGCATATCTTAAAAGTAGAGGATAAAATGGCGCTAATGTGCCAAATGAATCAAGAGCGTGCCGATCTTTGCCGGTATAAGTCTGCGTCTTCTTGGGCACTAAAACATTTGGAGCAGGGTAAAGAAAGTTTGTTTGCGTGATTGGGGAGCTTGGGAATCTTGTGAGTGGTCCTTGGAGTGCAGGAGGCAAAGCTGCGTGGTGAGCATCGAGTACGATGAAGAATTGTATCCGCGACTTATGTCGGTGATAGCGAGCGCGGTGGCTCATAGGCCACGGTCTCCGATTAATTGCGCTTAGTACCCTAGAGTCAGCGGAGGTAGTGAATGCATTTGGGAGGTTGTGCGGTCGCTTTAGGCGTGGTAAATCGAGGCGGTGGAACAACTCCATGAAGCAAAGCTGTTGAAAGCACTGTTGATAAGGTCTGGGTTATAATCTTTGAATCCTATGATCATTTGGTCATTGCCATGCAAAAATGAAAGACCTAGAGCTCCCAATGATTTGAACTTGGCGCGACCAAGATTATCCGATAAGTGTTATTATGGCGGGTTGACATTGGCGCGTCATCGTCTTGAGGATCCGACACACGGTAGGATTATTTTTGAAACCCCATGAGTCGCGACTCAAGTACCCGTCTTTGCGCGTCCTAGGGATAGTCGAATCCTTTGCATTGGAGAAAGAGGTACCTCTAAGGAGGTCTTGGGCGCATGCCACCCGTCTTGCCAAGAAAAAGGTATTGCGGTAAGGCCATTTTGTGTGGACTTGGTGCGGCTCACTTGCCGAGGTCGATGGAGTGCCGGTCGGTGTGGCCACCGTGTCGCCTAATGATTCGGATGTGTTGAAGAGCATCGGTGAAGTTAAAGCGACAAGTCATGTTGGCGCCGTCACTTAGGCGTTGTAGTAGCTTGTAGCGGATATGTTTGATATCGTTTGTAATAACTCGTAGTTATAAATAAAAATTTCTTTTTTGCTTGTTGCTTGTAGGCATTTGTAATGTATACATATCTGTCTGCCAATGTAGGAAATTCATAGTCGTGTATGAAAATTATAGTATACTTCGGAAAATAATTCTAAGTATTTAATCATAACCGTGTATGTAATGATATTCAGCGTGCTGTAAATATCTTATTAAGGAAGCAAGTATCTTGGTTCCCCAGTTGTTAAACGTGCACGTGTGCATTACTGCGCAACCGTCGTGGGATGCGCACATATCTTATTCCAACGTCTTGAGAACAAGGTGTTTAACAAGGATGCGTGATCCAGTATTGATGGGTTTGCAACCCTCTTACTCAACAAGTTAGTTAGTAGGTCAACTTATCCTTTTACCATCGTGGGTTTATTCGTAGTGCATGCACGCCATCGTGGGCAAAATAAAAAATTGTTAAAGCATACAGTATATGGAGATAACAACTTAAAATGTGTCGCGGAGTTAGCTAGAAACCGCGACGTTTTTATTAATACTTGCAAGTTTATCAGGAAATAACAAAGAAAACAGTAAATATGAAAAATAAAAGCGGGTACATGAATGTTTATTGAGCCTTTGAAAGTGCGGAGCGTCTGCTGCGCTATCTTGTAGCTATTCTTATAGGTAGCACCTCTTGAGGTTCTTGATATTCCATGTCTTGTGATGAGTCACGACCATCCAAACCTCGTGGCGATGCAGCGCTTTGTGCCGTTGCTTGATAACCTCATAAGGTCCTTCCCACTTTGGTCCGAGCTTACACTGTATCTTGGTGTGGCTTGCCTCATTGGCGCGGTGAACAAAGTCGCTGATGCAGATGAAACACTGCGTACCTTGGCATCATAGTATCCTTTCATTTTGACTTGACCTTGCCTCCCGTATGGCCGCGCGTTCGCGTCTTTCTTCCGATGGGTCCAAGTCGACCGTCTTTCGTCGTCGTTTGTAGTCGCATTGATCTCCGCGGTGCGGATAGTTGGCATGCCGATCTCGGTTGGTATAACGGCTTCATCCCGTATACTAGAGAGAAGGGGTATCCCTGTCTTTGGTTTTAAGCGAGGTGCGGTGCGCCCATAGTACATGTGAAAGTTCTTGACCCACCTTCCTTTGTGCTTGTCAGCGTGCTTTGATTCCTTCACCCGGACTTGATTTGCGCGTTCGACTAAACCATTGGTTTGTGGGTGCGTAACCGGCATAAAGTGTTGGGTGATGTTTAACTTTCGCACCAATCTTTGAAGGGTTGTCGCGAATTGTTTCCGTTGTCGAGATGATTTCACGGGTAATCCGAGCGGCATACAATGTTGTCCCGACAAAGCGTTTTACACGGTTGCGATGATTGTCGCCATTGCTTTTGCCTCGATCCACTTGGTGAAGTAGTCTATAGCTACTATGAAACTTGAGACCGCTTTTTGCTATTGGAAAAGGACCGGCAATATCAATGCCCCATTTGTAGAATGGCCATGGCGCGTGATTGGTGTTAACTCATCTTTGTGGTTTCGCGATGCAGATGCGTGGACTTGGCAATCATTGCACTTCCTTATCAAATCCAGCGCATCTTTATGCATGGTTGGCGATGGTATCCGATCGCGTGGCGCGTGCTACAACGGACCGTGGTCTGCGTGCATGCTACATGAACCCTCATGGATTTCTCATGACACATAATTTGCTTATGCGGGGCGGCGCGCCGAAGCCATGGTTGGAGGAAAGAGCGTCGATCTGATATGTTGTCGCGCAATTCGAATCTCTGCGGCGTGCGCCGTATTCTATGACTTACATGCATTCTTGGGGTAGTGTCCCTTTGCTTAAGAATTACGCAATTGGTGTCATCCATGTAGGACCATCCTCCTCTATGATTGCGGAGACTTCCATCTCCGATATTGACTTGCTTTTCGGTGTTTCCACCGACACTTGCTTTGATAAGTGTGCGAAGCTTGTCGAGGCGATCTTGCTCGGTGCATACGCTGCGATTTTCTCCTCTAGGGACTTGCTTGATAGTAAATCTGTCAAAGCCTTTGATCGATGTCTTAGTCTTCTCAAGATCTTGAATCATATTTTCTTCTTTGGCGTATTCACCCAACACATGGTTGGCCACTAGTCGAGAGTCCACATTTGCTTCAAGTTCGTACACCCATTCGGTGCAATCGTAGTCCGGTGATCGGGGCTTCATATTACGCCTCATTGTTTGTCGAGGTAAATTCAAAGCGCGTGCGTAAGTGAATTCCATTCCTACGGGTTTGTGAGAATAAGGCCGACTCACGAGCCATCCACGCATGAGGACCCGTCGTAAACAAAATCCATGGATCTTGTAGTGCTTTCTCGCTTGGTGTAGGTACCTCGTCGATGTCGGCTTCTCGATGATGAAGTCCGCGAACTTGTCCTTTTATTGCGATGCGTGGTGCATAAGAGATGTTATGTTCGCTTAGCAACACACTCCACTACGGAGTCGTCACGACGCATCGGGTTTGGAGATGATGCGCTTGATGGCTTGATGCGTGATTACCGCTATCGGGTGCGCTTGGAAATACCGGTAGCGATCGCTTGGCGGCAAACACTAATGCCAAGACCAATTTTTCCATGGCACTATAGTTCATCTCCGTCTTCTTGAGAGCTTTCTTGACAAAATAGATAGGGGTTTGCACCAGTCCCTATCTGTTAGTAACCTTCTTGTTGGCCCCATGAGTTCTTGATAAATACATGATCGGCTCTTCCCACAGTCGGGGTGCCACGAGTGTTGGGGCGTTGCTAGATCTTTGTTTGAGTGTGGTGAAAGCTTCTTCCGCCTCCGTTGTCCACGAAAGTCACCCTTTTTATACACTTCTTGAGTGTTTTGAAAAGAGGCAATGACTTTTCTGGCGACTTAGATAGGAACTGTTGAGGCCGGCGAGTTTTCCATTGAGGATTGGACTTCCTTGATGTGCGTGGTGAAGGAAGTTCTATTACTTGCCTTGGTCTTTTCGGACAAGGTTTTATGCCATCGGGTTCTATCAAGTACCCTAAGAACATGCCTTGATGGCGCGAAGGTGCATTTCTTAGGGTTTAGCTCATGTTGATCTCGTAGAGTCTTGAATGTCTCTTCTATGTCGCGCACAAGTTCACTTTCGGTATGACTTTTAATGACGGGTCATCCACATAGACTTCGAGTTGCGGCCTACCTGTTTTTGAAGGCATTGTCTACCAACCGGCGGTAGGTGGCACCGCATTCTTCAAGCCAAGCGGCATTTTGTGTAACGATGCGCGCCTTGGCTTGTGTGGAAAGCATGTCTTTTCCTCGTCTTCTTGGGCCATTTGTATCGGTGATACCCGCATGCAGCGTCGAGAAAACACTTCAGCGGTATCCACACAAGGACTCTATTTTCCAATCTATCTCGGTAATGGATAGCGATCCTGTGGGCATGCTTTATTAAGGTCGGTGAAGTCTACACACATTCGCCATCTACCATCGCTTTTTGACCATTCTTGGATTAGAAAGCCGATCGTGGTAATAGACTTCACGCATAATTCCGCTTTTACCAATTTACGTACCTCTGCCGGATTACTGCGCCTCTCTGGAGCTTGGCCACGCTTCTTCGGCGTATCGGTGAGTATCCTTGTCGGATTCTAAGTTTATGCTCGTGATCGGCGTGGTACTCGGTCATGTGTTTGGGCTCCCATGCGAAAATATCCACGTTCTTTTGTAGGAGCGCGCACGCGGTACGCTTTGGTTGTCCGACAATGACCCTCCAATGGTTATCTCACAGTGCGGATATTACGGGTGAATGCGACCTTAAAGTTGGGGATTTTGGCGCGCCTTTGTTTTGGGATTGGTTCCATTTCGCATGTAACGTGTTACATTCTCTGTTTAACACCGTGGCATTGTAGAGTGACAATGCCCCTTCTCTTGGGAATTTAAGCATCCGTCTTGTTGTTGATGGCACCGCGCATGGTGATATCCGGGTCTCCGATAATGCCATTATATGATGAAGGGATTTGATCACCATGAAATCCATCCGGGTTGTTGTAGAATGCTCTGCGTTATATGACGACTAATCATGATGTTGGCCCATGGGCCATATCTTTCACACATGAAACCGGTGAGTGCGGTGTTGACGGTTTAGCGACTACGTATTTGGTCGTAGTCTTCTAAAGCAATGCTCATACATAATATTTGCCGATGCTCCACCATCGATGTACATGCGGTGTATGTCGTGACCACCGCGCTAATTTCAATGGTGAGGGGCTCGATCTTTGCGTTGTCCGCGATTAAAGTAGGAAAGAGATTTCACTTCTTGGAAAACTCTTGGTGACCTTTTGTCTAGTGGTTCGTTGCCGCGTCGTATCATATAGATTGTGTCGGCCTTATCTTTGGGTGTCTCCTTCTTGCTTCCATTCTTTTGCTTATCTCTTCCCTCTTTAATGTTTTTAACTAAGTGGTCGATCGCCTTCCTTGACCATCTTGTCGATGAGTTGGCGCGGTGGACACACTCGTTAGTGGTGTGACCCTTTTGCGCATGGTAGTCACGGTATCCATTTCCGGTCGCTTATCTTACGGTGTGCGCATCTGCGGCGGTCTTGGGAAATTCGCTCCTTCTGCTGCGAGTATTTCCTTTGGGGTTTTGATCGGGGAGTATACTGTCATTATCCTGTCTCTGCCGCTCCTCATTGCGATAGCTCTATTACGGTTATTACCTCGGTCATTGGATTGTCTCCCGGGTTGTTCTGTGACCGTGCTGGAATGGTTCTTTTGCTATCATGCCATGGCGGCTTCTCCTGGACAAAAGACCGAGGCGCTTCATGAGTTCATCGAAGGTCTCGGGGATCTTGTCGTTCAACCTCTTGATGAGTTACGGGTTATTAATCCCATTCATGAAGCCGAGATCTTTAAGACTTGAGGCATGCTTTAACTGCATGCATTCATCTTTGAAGCGTTCCATGAATGCGCTCGTGGATTCTCCACAGTTACATTTTACCTGGCGAGTTCGGCGGGGTTTTTACACTTTTGCGTTGAGTAAAATTTAGGCGGGCGCCTTTCTCAACTCTTCAAAACCATTCACGCTCCTTCGTGGGAGTTTGTTGAACCGATTCAGCGCTTCCACGGTGTGGAATTAAACATGTGGCACCAAGCGGTTGTGGCGGTTTTCGATGGTCGTGGTGATTCAAAATTTTTAGGTGATCGTCGGGATCACTGTCCCATCATAGGTTTTAACATTTGCGGGCATGCGCCTTTTCTTGTTCTCGGAGAAATCACTAATGCGTCGGTGAGCGCATCCACTTCGGCGGCGCCATGGGAGACATGTCTTCCTCTTGGCTATCGCGTCATACGGATTTCAATGCCCGGTATCACTATCCTCGTTGTCAGGGTTGTCGAAAGATGAATTTACCTTCTTACGGCGCTTGCGCGCCATCCTCGAATCGACTCATAGTGCGGATCGAAGGGCTTTCACTTGGGATATTTTCGCCCGGTCTATCATGTACTCTCGGCTACCCGATCTGGCGTGAACCTTTGATCGCCGCCGTTCTTCTCTATCACTATCACTCAAGTGTTGCGGTGAGATGTCTCATCACCTCGATTCTCCTCCCGATTACATTGAATCTTGGGGTTTATGACCGCTTCCTCTGCGCTTTCCCTTACGGTGGCGCGGTGGGAAATATCGTACTCGAATCGAAATTGAGTCGGGCCTTGAGTTCATACGATCTATTCTTCTCTTCCTCTTGCATGAGGCGACCAATGCTTCGTAGTTTTGGGATCGAAAGCTTACGGTGCTAGTGCAGCGCGACTCCTCGAGTGAGTGCGTTTGTTTCTCTTCTTTGCACCCTTATCCCGACACGGTGCCTCGGTACCTTTGTCGGTCGGTTTCTAGCACCGATTGGAAGGGAGTAGTAAAGGCGGGTTGTTCCGAGTGCGGATGGGTCTACTCCACTCGTGGTGGTTGTAGTGACTTGGGTTATTCAGTGCGGTTCTACGGAGGAAGAGCAAGTCTTGACTGACCCTTATTTTTAGCGGTTGGTTGTCCCAGTGCAGCAGGGGTTAGTCCACTCTGCGACTTCTTCCCATAAGATCTAGCTGCGATCGGCGATTGCGTGTTTTGTCATTCTAGTGTCGATTCTTAGTGTAGGGTCCCACGGATGGCGCCACTTGTTGATACAAAGTTGGGCGTTCACGATTTGGAGCTCGGTTCTCGTACCAATTGAGAATTCTTGCTTGAGACTGCGCACTAAGAGACAAGAAACACCGTTAGGCTTCTGGTGGGATTGTCTCCCGATTATCCTCCGGCGTGAGTAAGTAATCGGTTTAGGGTTTAAGGAGTTTTAGGGTTATGAGATCGTACCTTAAGCGAGGGTATGATCCCTTTATATACTAGCACGGAATCCTTGTTGGTTCCGTGTTCCCCAACTTTCGGCGTATCCGCCTAAGTCGGTTGGGAATGATTATCTTCTTATTTTAGAAGATATCGGATATCTATTCCGTAA
This sequence comes from Chrysanthemum lavandulifolium, assembly GCA_022545495.1. Lineage (NCBI taxonomy): Eukaryota > Viridiplantae > Streptophyta > Magnoliopsida > Asterales > Asteraceae > Chrysanthemum > Chrysanthemum lavandulifolium. Next base: position 299,653,223 of record CM040241.1, read on the forward strand.
ATAGATTTGGGCTTGGGCTTTCGTGAGCCCAAGCCTTTATTGATATTGGCCCAAGTCGTCTTTGGACTTGTAAGTATTGGGGCGTGGTCGGGTTCATGACCCGACACCGGACTATCGTCATCATAGCTTATTCTAAGATTCTTATTAGTATCATTAGTTTAGGATTAGTTTAGTTTGACATTATTAGGTGCTTACTTGAGCTTATCTATTGCTTATATCCCCATTTTAGAAGCTTAAGATTTCCTTAGTTAGAACTTGAGCCAACTGTTTATCCCATTATTGATTTAGCTTAAACAAATTGTACTAAGAAGAGATAAAAATTTACCGCCACATTCTTCGCCCTAGTGGTAATATACTCGAATCTGTGCCTCTCTTTGTATGTAGCGTTGATAAACTTCAAGGAACTTCTTGGACCACCTCTTTCCTTTTCCTACGAAGTGAATATTTTTAAGTTACAACAAAAAATTACTTAACTTATAAGAAATGAAAACAAGAATACTATAATATATCTTTACCATTCTTAGACGATGTTGATCAATCCGAATTGAGCCAGCAGTATGTTTTGAAACCTGTCCATCAACCAAGGTGCTCCTATTTTTACGACCAGCTTTCGACTTTCTTTTCCATGCATCGGTATTCCACACCCTATCAATCATGTCAGACCAATCTTCTGGCTCAATCCAGATTGGGGGATAGGGCCTAAGTATTGTAAAGTCCTGGTTAACAAGTGGGGTACCGCATCACTATACTGCGGCGTGCGACTTCTAGTCAACATTCACTCATCACATCAGAAAACCTTTTACTCAAATAGTCTTTGAAATTTTTTTCAGCTAAGGCTTCCAATCGAGCATCCCATTGATATAACTCCTACACAAGCATTACTTATCAAGTTAATATATGGTTCGTGCAACACTTTATAAGTTAAACATATCGCTTATTAAAGCGTCTAGTTTATCAAATTATAAGCAATTGTAATTACAAACCTGAAAACGCTCCCACATAAGTTTGATATCACGTTTTGGTACCTCCTTCCATGTAGCCCAAGGACCATCAAAGGAATACTTGAAGATAGATGTTATTTGTCGGTGAACACGTGGCTCGGTAAAGCTACACAATCAAACCAATACAGACAATAACCATTAGTATCATTTTTTTTATCTCAATGTTAAGATGTCACAAGAATTAGAACATACCCATTCTGATATGGATAAATCCAACTCCTCTGTGATGATTCCGTAGGTGGTGTATCAGCTATGTTTGAGCCGCATCGACGTTGTGATGACTCCATGTCAAGCTCATCCATTCCCTCCTCAAGATCCTCTGTGTGACCATCCTCATCTGCAATGTCATCACCTTCCCTAACAACACTACTTCTACTACCTCTACCCCCATGTATACCTCTCGATCCAGCCACGGGCCTATTGCCCTCGTCTATATCCTGCTCTCTGTCTCCCCGTTTATCTACAAACGGGTCACCATTACCAGAACCACTACTACGTCCACTTCTACCACCATGTATACCTCTTGGTCTAACTACGTGCCTGTTGCCCTCATCAATATACTCACCTATATCTCCCCGGTCATCTGCAAATCGGTCACCATTACCGAAGCACTACTACTTCCACCTCTACCACCTCTACCTGCACCAACACCTTTAGGTCTACTAACAAAACGACTTGTGGGTCTACTAACAAGACGACCTGTGGGTCTATTAACAAGATGACATGTGGGTCTACCTACACATCTAGCTTCAGGTTGAGGAGGAGGTCTACCTCCGGGTCGATTAGTAGGTCTACCTATGGGGCCATCTCCAGCAGACTCTTTACCTTTACCATTACTTGATGGTCGCTTTAACATAGTGTGTCTGAACTACAAAATAAAAATGAAACTAATTAGTCCGCATTTCAAGAACTACAACCCATTCAAATAATTATTTTAAACATAGTCAAAAAAATGAGCAATCAAAAGCTAAACATATAAGTTAATTCTTAGTTCTTTCTTATAGCATACATACAGAGATAGACATGTTTATTACATAAAAAAAAAATGCATATGTTCCAAATAACAAACCTACAAAAGTCTAAGCTATTCCATAACTACCTGTTGCAAGAAAAGTAAAAAAGAAAAAATAGAAACCATAGTTATTTCTTAGTTTGTACTAGAGCATACATACATACAAATAAATACATATTTATTACCAAATCTATATAATGAATTTCTTACCTAACAAAAAAATAAACATAGAGAATTATATATATATACAAATCAATAAACATTCTTACCTTAATACAATATTTTCATTAGTCCACATACTTAACTTGTTCCATAACCACCTAACTAAAGTTATTCATTGACTAACCACTAAACTTTTAACAAATACAAAACCAACATATGAAACGAATTATAATACCAAATAATTTATTAATTAAACATCTATTGTTTCCATAGCATGAAACTTTCACAATTGGGCTGCTACCTAACATATACAAGACTAAAAAAAGCACATGCACTAACCTTTGAGCAAGGAAATAACGGATCTGAAGAGAGATGAGCAAGTAGGTTGAATTTTGGGGGTTGCGATAGGTGGTGAAGTCGGATTTTGGGGGAGAATGGAGAAGTGAGATCTGATTTTGGAGAGGAAAGAGTGAGTAAAGTCAACTTTTGGGGGGAAGTAAAAAAGGGTTTTGGGGAGAATGAAAATTGAGACCGGGTTTTTTTGGGGGTAAATGAATTTTAGAGTGATAAGTAAAATTATTTTGGGGGGAAATGAATTTTAGAGTGTTAAGTAAAAATTATTTTTAGAGAGTATCATAAATAAAATTATTATTAAAGGGTAGGGGTGAGCATCGGGCTAAGATCAGACCGACTAAACCCGGACCGTACTGAGACCGATTTAGCCCAAAACCCCATACCGAGGACCGGATCGAATGTGTTCGGTCCGGTATGAGTTGGTCCGGTTCGGTCTTTCGGTTGGTCCGGTCCAAGAAGGCATAATGGTCGGTTTCTCTGTAAGAACATACTAGACCGGATCGACCCGAGACCGAAATAAGAAAAAAGTTAGAACTGAGACCGACCGATGGTCCTTCGGTTCGATCAAGTTTGAGTTGATTCGGTCGGTTTTGGGGTATGTGGTGCTCATCCCTACTAAGGGGAGCTAACAATTTTGGAAAATCATCGATATTTCTAAAAATTCCGAGAAACACATTAGAAATGATTGAATTAACGAAATTGAGCCAAAAATGGTCGTATTATCAAAATGTTCTATTTGACACACGTCACATGGTGCAGTTGTGCGTCGTGCCTTGTATTGTTTTAGATCTCTTTCTCCCGGTTTAGTGGCCGCTTGAATAATCAAAACCAGAGCTCGTATGAAGGAGTTATGGCCAAAACAATACAAGTGTGTGCACTTGTGCACTTGTATTGTTTTGGCCATAACTCCTTCATACGAGCTCCGGTTTTGATTATTCAAGCAATCACAAAACCGGGAGAATTTCATTGTGTTATGCTCCTCATACTTATATAACACTACTTATTCCGATGGATAATATTATTTATTTAAAATTTTAATAAGATCTGACCGGAAGGCGGTTTTGAGTGAAAACCAGATACAACTGTCACCCGATAGCTCGATCGGTTCAATTAGAAATATATAAATTTTTGTTTTTAATAAATAAGGAATGCTAAAATATTCAATGTGGTAGATTTTTTTCCGGTTCCGTTGCCTCTTGAATAAACAAAAGCGGGGGTTCGTATGAAGAGTTACAATAAAAACAATACAAGTTTATGCGCGCAACATGCTTAAACCGAACCCTAACTTCCTAAGGATTCCCGACGGATAATATTAATATTTAAAAAACTAATAAAATCCCTCGGAAATCCCTAGGAAATTGCAACCATCGCCTATGGATTTCCTAGTCTTTTTTTGTCAAACGTTTAGAAAACATTATGCAAAGTGTGACTCATGTTATATAGTCCCGTACATTCATATTTACATGAATTAGTTATCTAAATATTTGTCTACGTATATGAACACATACATTACACATGTTTATCCATATAGTTTAGCATACAAACACAAAAATAGTCACTTACATCCTATCATTCATACATACATACAAACTACCTATAAACAAACAGTCATACATTGTCGTGCTTATACTAACACATGCATATGCACACGGAAATAGGGTTATACATAATCGTAAACACATTTACACACTCGTTTTATGTTTGTAATGGCTGCTGATAACTAATTAAACAATTATTATGTTTTTGTTCATTAGTTCATCCCTCCTAAAATTGTTTGCTTGATTTATGTAAATATTCAAATTTGGCCATCATGTTTGACTACTAGATTGTTAATATATTCAAGCAAGTATTACTTTACAAGCTTGACAAATTTTGTCTATTGTTGGCATGGCCTAGAATAAACTTATGAACTTTGGTATGATTGTAAAACATCAAGGGTAAATATCTTCCAATATTTTTTATAAACTAAACGAAGATACTAAATTGAGGGTATTTTAGACACACGCAAAAGAGCAACGACCAATATGTGATCAAGGATGAAGATCATTAGAATCAATGTTACAAACATTAGTATAACAATACATTTAACTATATTTATGCATAGGAAAACATATTGGACTACTTTGCACATTTTGAGGCATTCCAACCATTTGTCACATTTCGTATTAAGTTCTTTTGAAAGTAGACTTTAGCAAAATACGCTTAAAACATAACTCACCTTAACCCATTTACGTTGAAATTTAAATTACAACCAGTGGTAACCGGTATATATTCTATGTTGTGGCATATTTATTATACTGCTAATGTTTTATATAATAAAACATATATTGTTGTGCAAAAACATATATACGATGTACTAATGCGGCTTTTGAATGTGTTTAAATTATAAAAGCGGTGTTGTTAAATTGGTTATAATCAACATTTTGGGTTTTAATATATAAAATACATTATTCAAGAATACTCTTCATCGTATATTACAAAAATAAAAATCATAAATAAAACCAAACTAAAATTAAGTTATTTGTTTTTTAACAAATAAAATTACTTTATTTAAAAATTAGAAAAAACTTTGTGCGTGCGCGGGTATTATCTATACTACTTTATAATGTATTTAGGCCTTCTAAAATTAGAAGGCTTAAAAATTCAGACTTTTTTACTTGCTTATTATGGAAAGAGTTTTTCTAACCAAACCCGACATCAAAATGAGTCAACTCGTGACTCATGTCACGAGTTTCAAGGATAACGAGCTAAAATTCGCGTGTATAGTCCTACATTTTTCTTTTTCATGTATATAAACCGGTGGTGGTGATAGGGTGGCGTTATGGTGGCGCATGGGTGAGCAAGCGGGAGTGGGGGTTTAGGGCGTGGTGTTGGAGATCGGAAGAGGAAGAGGTGTGGAGTCGTTTTGGGGTAGGCGGTGGTGGTGGTTGCCGACGGTGTGGTGGCGGCGGCGTGATATTCCAGCGGCTAGGGTTTCAAGAGAGGAGAGAGAGAAAAGTGTTGGTGAGGGTGACGATAATGATGTGTTTGTGTGTGGATATACCCACATGGATGATTTTTGGGTATTTAATCTAAAAATAAAAACAATAATATTATTGGGGGTGGGGGTGGGGGTTGTTGGTTGTAACCACAAGGACCATTCATGTACTTTTTCTAAAGTTTCTCGAACGGGCGCGGACCAAACGGGCTCGAGCCCGAGCAGACACGGGCCAATGGGTTCGAGCCGAGCAGACACGGGCTATAGAAATTCTTGATATCCGTAAATTTATTGTTAAAAGAACATAATAAACTAAAATACATTATTCATCGAAAATTTTATTTGGATAGTAACTAGTAAATATAACAATTATTTGAGCTTGGACATTTTTTTTTCTTTTTTGCTAAAAATCAATATAATTAAACTAAAAAATTAAAAGTAAACATTATCGGGTCAACCCACAACACCGAAACCTGAAGGACAACTAATTCTACGTGAATTCCTCGATGAATGATTTTACTCCGTATGATTTTTATATTTCCACCACGACACATTTTGCATGGAAATAGAAATCCACTCATGACAGATTTAGCATGAGTACGTTCAGCTTGAAATCACATTACAGCATGAGAGACGTAACCATTGATGTAAAGGTGAACGCCAGTATGACAATGTAAACTAGTAATCACATGAATCCGGGTCACGAGCTCATACCATAGAATACACATCAATCGCCTCGGATAACAAATTTCCATGAGATACAAAATCGCTTGATCCGTTGCTTAATTTGTGTGTACTCACTTACAGGATGCGTGTTTGGCACAGTTGGGAGATATTGACTGACTAAAGATAAGATCACTACATTAATGTAAATGTATCGCTTAACGCATCATGTAAAAAGCTTATCGAATCATACTTGATAACAAATCAGCAGAATACACTCGATTTAAACTTCAGATTCTGCGCTACTCACATGCTGATTCTTTACCTAATCCATTTACTTAGATCACGAGTAAAAAGGAGCACAAAATCCACTAACAAAAAGCATAAGTGGAACCAAAAGATAGACAAAAGCTTAGATTTCCGATGTTCCACGAAAATAGACAGATACCTAAAACAGTGACTTGCAAACAAATTCAAGACGTGCCTGCTTGCTCTCATGCTCGTCGACAGATGCAGTGTCATTACATTAAGACGCTTAACACATCATGTATAAAGCTTATCAAATCAGCATAATACGCTATATTTAAACTTTAAATTCTGAACTACTCACATAAGTAGAAGTCTAGCAACTTGCCTAAAAACTTGATCATTCAACATACATAATCCGCTTACTTGGAGCATATATTACATCAGATCAAGAGTAAAAAGAGCAAAAATCCATTAAGCAAAATGCATAAATGATTCCAAAGATAGAAAGCTTAGATTCTCAAAGACCATAGTCTGCTACCTAAAACAGTGGCTTACAAACAAATTCAAGACGTGCCTGCTTGGTCACATAATCGTCAATAGGTGCAGTATCATTGTCCTTGAGCCAATCGGTCGTGTCGGCAATAGCATTCTCAATTTTCTTCAAGCTCTCTGGGCGCAGCCTCTTCTTGATATTGCAGTCATTTATCTTATTCCTCATGTCATATAAGCAATTCTCTAATGAATTGTACGCATTCACTTTCATCTTGAATTCTTGGTCCTCTAGTTTATATTTCTCAGCATCTTTTACCATCTTTTCAATCTCTTCTCTGGAGAGTCTTCCATTTTCGTTCATGAGGGTGAGTTTCTCAGTCTTACTTGTTGATAATATCTCAGCTGTGACTGTCAGGATACCATTTGCATCTATTTCAAAGCATAAGTTGATGTTTTGAACTCTTTTGGAGCAGGTGGTATTCCAGAAACTCTAAGCCTCCCAAAAACTGGTTGTCATTTAGTCGGGCTCTTTCACCTTGATACACATATATATCTACAGATGTTAGGTTGTCATAACATGTCTGATATATTTTGGCTTTCTTCGTAGGTATTGGGTGTTCATGGGATCACCACATCAAATACATTTCCAACTAGCCCGACACCAAGTGACAAAGGAGTGACGTCCAATAGACACAAATCACGAACATGCTTATCGCTATTAGCACTTAACTTTGCAGCCATAACAGCAGCACCATAGGCAACAGCCTCATCTGGGTTCACACTCTTGCACAACTCTTTACCATTAAAAACTCCACCAACATTTGTTGAACCTTGGTATCCTAGTTGAGCCACCAACAAGAATCACCTCATGTACATGATTTCTCCATCTCAGCATCACTTAAACATGTCTCCACAGTCTCGATGCACTTATTAAATGAATCCATGTTCAACTCTTCAAATTTAGCTCGAGTAAATTTCATAGAAAAATCAACCTGCTCATGCAAGCCATCTAGATCGATTGATGTCCGAGTAGTGGATGAGATAATCCTTTTTGCTTTCTCACAAGCAAATCTCAGCCTTCCCAATGCTCTTTGGTTCCCAGTCAAGTCCTTAGCAAATTTCCTCTTGAATTCTTGAACACAATGACTCACCATACGGTTATCAAAATCCTCACCTCCCAAATGAGTGTCACGGCGACAGCTTTCACCTCAAAAGTACCATCTTTTGTAATGGTCAATATAGAGACATCAAATGTGCCACCACCTAAATCAAAAGCGAGCACATTCATCTTACTAGAGATATCAGATTTATTGTCCAGACCATATGCAATTGCAGCTGCTGTAGGTTCGTTGATAATCGGTGACATTCAACCCAGCTATTGCACCAGCATCCTTTGTTGCTTGGCGTTGTGAGTCATTAAAATAGGCAGGGACTGTTATCACTGCATTTTCACATTTTTCCGAGTGCGCCTCAGCAAATTCTTTCATCTTGCCAAGAATCATTGAAGAAATTTCTTCAGCTAAAAATTCTTCTCTTGACCCTTGTAGGTAACAACAATATTTGGTCTGTCGGCTGGCCCTTATACGACACTAAAGGCCACAGCTTCATGTCTTCTTGCACTTTGCAATCACTGAATCTCCTCCCAATTAACCTTTTTGCATCTGAAAATCCACTCTAATTTAATAGGCAATATCCAACTAGTACTTGTAGTAAATTAGTTTAACAAAGATTTTGATTCCCATGAGCATCACTAAAACTAAATATTTGGGAATTGAAGCAAAATATGAGGCCAATAAATATCAAACTCTGCACACAATCCCAAACGTGGATAAGCAGTTTCATTCAAAAACAAAACTATCATGTTTTAAAACTGCTTAACGACTATGTGTGTTTTAAAAACACAAAAAACTCACCCAAGAATCGATTGATCATAGATGCTTAATATTTAGTTCTATAAATGCAAAAAGTATCTTTTGCAAATGCCTTTTGAAGGCAAAAGCATTAAGTTTTTTTTTTCTTCTTAAGAAAATCAACACACCATAAAATATACAGTATACAAATATTCAATTAACAGGATGGAGAGCATCTCACACGATATCACACGTTATAATAAGATGATGAGTACTTCAATAAGAAATCTAAAACACCCTATTAAACACTTATTTAAGTACAAATAAGAGTAGACTGACCAAATATGGTGTTTGCTGGATTCATGGCTACTTGGTTTTTGGCGCCCTCACCGATAAGACGTTCATTGTCAAGAAAAGCAACAGCTGAAGGTGTGGTTCTGTTGCCTTGTTCATTAGGTATTATTTCGACTCGATGATGCTTCCAAACAGCCACACATGAATACGTTGTTCCGAGATCAATGCCAATCGCTGGCGTGTAGTTCCTACTTCGGTCCATATCAGTCAATATTCAAAGTAGGTTAAACGTAAACTGCATATAAGTGACTAGAAAAAGATTTTATAGGATTGTTTTGTTTTCTTAACAAGGTAAAAAAACATATAAAATTAGGTTTTACTTTATTGATTTGTTTTGTTTCACTTTTTACGTGATAATATACATTCATATCTCTTAATATGGCATTGATCATATCTTTGAATTATATTAAGCTAGAGATGGATTATAGTTATTAATATCTTTTATTTTTATTGGGGGCTTTTACATACTTACTTTTTAAAATTACAAATATACGTATACAGTAAAACATCTATAAATTAATACTCGATAAATTAATAATCTCGATAAAATTAATAATTTGCCGAGTCCCAACTTGGGACTAGTATAAATTTGAACCAAAATCGATAAAATAATAATAAGATAATAATTTTTTTAAAACCCCGGTGTATATATATTGGTCACAAATAAACTATAAATTAATAATTACTAACAAATTTCAGAGATATATATAATTATGTGTGATACACTTCAAAATTCTATGATTGTTAGTAAAAAAATGAATCTATAGACACTTTTTTTTTTTTTTTTGAACTTCAAATCTATATTGAGTTTATATTTAAATCTCCCTATGGCACTAAAGAGTTAGGGTGTTGTCTTCTCGTATTAGAACTTGTGAATTCAATTAATTCATAAATGTGAATTCATAAAATGTTAACTGGTATTTTTTTTTTCTAATTTATTTTTCTTCTCTAACTAGTATATATTGTAACTAGTATATTAGAATTGGAAATTTAAAAAGGCCAAATTAATAAATTATTAATTTATCGATATATTAATATCTCATTGAATTAAAAAAATATCCCGGTCTCAGCATTATTAATTTATAGAAGTTTTACTGTATTTATAATTTGATATACATTAAAAAATAATAATAATAAAAAAAAAAAAAAAAAAAAAAAAAAAAACTTTCCTCTAGTATATAGATATAACAATTATTTGAGCTTGGACTTTCTTTTGCTAAAATTGATATAATTAAACTAAAAAAGCGTAAACATTATCGGGTCAACTCGAAAACTGTCAATTCAAATTTGGTTTTGGTCGGCTTAATATGATTTGAATTCAATTCAGTTTGGTTTACTCAAAAATAAAACAAATCAAACTAACCAAACCGAATAAATCGAATAACTCAATAATCGTGCGAATGAGCAGGCCTAGGCATAACGTAGAAACCTAATGAATGATTTTGGGCCCGAGAAGTGGGTCAAACAGTCATAAGCGATAACCATAGATATAGGCCCATCTCCTTTTTATCTTATCAAAATATGACTCCCGTACCAGACAATAAAGAGGTGCAAATATACCGGTCAAACTGGTTTTGGTTTTAAAAACCGGTTCTTTAAATAACGGTTTAAAAATCGGAGGAGTCCGATTGATAGATCGGTTAAAACCGGTTTTCTAACAGGTTAAAGGAAAAATGGTTTTAACGGTTATATGCACGGTTAAAACGGTCTCTCCTAAACCAAAACCGGTCTAACTTGTTCGATTAAAAACTGGTCCAGGTTATTATATAACTGTTTTTTTCAAAACCGGTTTCGATTATTTGGCGGTTTAAAAACCGTTTAGTTGTTGCATCTTTACGTACCACTAAATGAATAAAGATTGATGACAGATTTTGCTTAAAATAGAAATCCACTCATGACAGATTTCGCATGAGTTCAGCTTGAAATCACATTACAATTTTTTCTTACCAAAATTCTCCATCAAGCAAAAAGCATAACTGATTCCAAAAGAGAGAAAGCTTAGATTCACAGTGTTCAACGACCATAGTCTGATACCTAAAACAGTGGCTTGCAAACAAATTCAAGACGTGCCTGCTTGTTCTCATGATCGTCGACGGATGCATTGTCATTGTCCTTGAGCCACTCGGTTGTGTCGGCAATAGCATTCTCAATTTTCTTCAAGCTCTTTGGTCGCAACCTCTTCTTGATATTGCAGTCATTTATCTTATTCTTCATGTCATATAAGCAATCCTCTAATGCATTGTGTGCATTAACTTTCTTCTTGAATTCTTGGTCCTCGCATTTGTATCTCTCCGCATCTTTCACCATCTTTTCAATCTCTTGTTCGGAGAGTCTTCCATTTTCGTTCATGATGGTGAGTTTCTCGGTCTTACCGGTTGATAATATCTTTGATGTAACTGTGAGAATTCCATCGGCATCAATTTCAAAACAATCCTCGAATTTTATGTGTCCCTTTGGAGCAGGTGGTATTCCTGAAAACCAGAACTTCCCCAACAGATGGTTATCTGTGGATTTTGCCCTTTCACCTTGGTATACGCTAACAGATGTCGATGATTGATTGTCTTCAGATGTTACGTAGATTTTTGATTTTATTGTAGGAATTGGGTGTTCCGTGGGATCACAACACTCATCATTTCTCCTTTAGTTGAACACCAAGGGACAAAGGAGTGACATCCAATAGCAATAAATCACGGACACTCTTATCAGTATTACCACTTAACTTTGAAGCCATAATGGCTGCTCCATATGCAACAGCCTCATCAGGGTTCACACTCTTACATAGCTCTTTGCCCTCAAAAAATTCCTGCAGCATATGTTGGACCCTTGGTATTCTAGTTGAGCCACCAACAAGAATCACCTCATTTACACATGATTTCTCCATCTTAGCATCACTCAAACATGTTTTCACAGTATCAATGCACTTATTAAACGAATCCATGTTTAGCTCTTCAAATTTAGCTCGAGTAAACCTCATAGAAAAATCAATCCCGTCATACAAGCAATCCAAATCAATTGAAGTCCGAGTAGTACAAGAGAGACTCCTTTTTGCTTTCTCACAAGCAAATCTCAGCCTTCCCAATGCTCTTTGGTTCCCAGTCAAGTCCTTACCAAAATTCCTCTTGAATTCCTGAACACAATGACTCACCATACGGTTATCAAAATCCTCACCTCCCAAATGAGTGTCACCAGCGACAGCTTTCACCTCAAAAGTACCCTCTTTTGTAATGGTCAATATAGAGACATCAAATGTGCCACCACCTAGATCAAAAACGAGGACATTCATTTTACTAGAGATATCAGATTTATTGTCCAAACCATATGCAATTGCAGCTGCAGTAGGCTCGTTGATCATGCGTATAACATTTAATCCTGCAATAGCGCCAGCATCCTTGGTTGATTGACGTTGTGAATCGTTGAAATAAGCTGGGACTGTTATGACCGCATTTTTCACAGTTTTTCCAAGGTATGCCTCAGCAGTTTCTTTCATCTTGACCAGAATCATAGACGAAATTTCTTCGGCAATAAATTCCTTAACTTGACCTTTGTAGCTCACAACAATCTTTGGTTTGTCCGCAGGCCCTTTTATGACCCTAAAAGGCCACAACTTCATGTCTTCCTGAACTTTAGAATCACTGAATCTTCTTCCGACCAACCTCTTAGCGTCTGTAATTACGCTTAAATTAAAACAACATACAGCTGATTGAAAAAAAAAAAAAAAAAAAAAGCCCATATGTGTCCAATACTCTAATATATTTAATTCTATTAAGAAATAGCACTGTCCTCAAAGGTCACGGAAGCTGCAATCTTACACGGCCTCTAAACATTTGGGGCCCCAAAATTACCTCCAATACTAGTCTATTATGAAAAGATAAGTTCCTGTAGGATATTAATTGTTTGGTCAAACTATCAGTAGTTACATTAGTTAACGAATAATAGAAAAAGGGCATATTTGCCACTAAAGAAGAGTTGCAAGTATATGAACATGGCAAATTTTCCACCAACTTGTTATGTCCTTATTTATTACGAGTACTAAAGAATAGTTTCTCCTCTTTCCTTTTTAAGGTTGACAAGGGTGCGTTTTAGGTACTGTGTTGGTGTTTTTATATCATGAAAAACAACAAAGTGTAAGTTATCTGATCACTCCTTATAAGGCATACGTTAATGAATCGACCAACTGAAAACCTATGGTTCCCTCGATTTATCCAACATCAGTCGTTTCATTTTTTTTTTGTGCGTTGACTTGTCTACTACAATTGACAATATTCTTTAATATAGACATAATAAGTACAGAAAATGCATCTATAATCCACTTTAAAACACCAGCATCAAGGTTTGATCCAATTTATCCTTAGTTTTTATCCAAACAGCAGTGTATCCACCTTAAGATGCAATATCAAGTACCAAAAATGCGTTTCTGCTGATGTTTAATATAATATACACAGATAAAGGCTTTCTCAAAAGATCAATAACAAATTTACTTTTATTAACGACTAATTTGTAACTTCAATTCAGCAATGTCTAGTGTCTCAGGTGTTTCGGATTACTTATTTCATGGTGAAAAAGCAAATATATATTTTTTTTGTCAAACACTTAGAACTGCTTATCTGCTTATATACATGTAGATAGATAAACAGACGAGCACTTAAAAACCATCCCAACCAATCTCTTAGGGTGTGTTTGTTTTTAAAAAAAAATGTCTTACTAACCTCTTACTCTTACCAAGAAGAGGAGGGCGACGTTTTGCTTGTTTGTTTTTTTTTTTAAGACCCAGTTAGACATATAACATCTTACTCGATGAGGTGGGGACTTGTCTTACAACCTCTTACTCGCTTTGTAAACTTTATATAATATATTTGATTGTTTATTAACTATGTTATATTTATGATAAAAGTCTTGTTTCATATTTATATAAGTTACTTATTATCGCATTACGTTGGTTTAATAAACAAATTGCAAAACGAGCACTTAAAATCATTCGGACAATTATGCAAAACAAACAACATTATTTCGCTCAGATTTAGACTTTCTAACCACCTCTTATCGATGAAGATGTGGTAGTCGATTCGCACTCCAAAACATCTTAATGAAACAAACACACCCTTAGGCTTTCAAGATGTCAATGACAAAATTGCCCTTTCGATGACAAATTTGCTATTTCACATTTGAAACAGTTAAATGTTTAGATTATCCAAACTGCTTATATTTGAAGTAAAATAAGCAGTTGTCAACAAGGGTTGGGAACTTGCTTAAACAAAGTGTTTATTTGTGATAAATTTGAATAACATCTTGACCCTCATATCTAATATAAAACCTTTAAATACATAGAAATGATACAAAACTACTAGCATACTAATCTGAGGGGGCCTTTGTTTAAGCTTAATTTTACAGCTTATAGGATTATTAAAATTTTGAAAAGCCAAAAAGCTCAATTTTTTGGGCTAATGAGCTTATCAGCTTGAGCATATGGCTTATTTAAGCTTATAAGCCCAAAAAATATGAGCTTACTGGGTTTTCAAAGGTTCAATAAGCTCGTAAGCCAGACATAAAAAAAGCTTAAACAAAAAGCCCTTAGTTCAAGCTTAGCTTGAGGTTAATGTAGCACGTCGGCCACATTCCATTGTACTTATTCGGTTGATTATTAATATACTATTTTACTAGGGTCATGAATCCCTTTTACCCAAAAAAAACCCCTTATGACCGGCGGTAATAGAGGCGCCACCCATGCGTGGGTTGGTCTCCACCACGCCTCATCATTCATTACACCATCACCACCTCCATGCGTGGTGGTCACCACAATGCGGCTGTTTGGTGAAGGATTTGATGAAAGAGTGTGTAGCTGCTGAGGTCACTGTGATTGTGTCTGATAACCATTTTACAACCAGTCTAAGTAAACAAAAGGCAAAGTACTATCAACTTCCCTACAACTTTATAAACCCTAGAGGTATGGCTTGGCGGTTGATTTAATGGATCTGGTCACAGTTACATGCAGTCTAAAAAGAGCAATCACAGTACACCAAAACTATATAAACCCTAGAATAAAAAATGTTACATAATGACATGTAACAATAACATAACCGGCACATAAAAAAGAAAGACTCTTTAAGTAGACTTACCAAAGATGGTGTTTTGAGGACAAATAGCAACTTTATTCTTAGCCCCATCACCAACCAAACGTTCATCATCAACAAAAGCAACATATGAAGGTGTGGTTCTGTTGCCTTGATCATTAGGTACTATTTCAACCCGACCATGTTTCCAAACACCCACACATGAATATGTTGTTCCTAGATCAATGCCTATTGCCGGCGTGTCGTTTCCACTTCCCTCCATTGTTACAAGTCAAATTTTCAAACTAGGGTGAGTTTGGTTTTGTGTTTGTACTTATCACTTTGAGTCTTTGACCTTCTGTTTTCCATTTTGGCATTTCCACTTATTAAATAAAGAGTAAATTGCAAAAATCGTCCATGTGGTTTGCCAGATTGCAAAAATCGTCACTGTGAATCGCTAATTGCGGCGGCCTCTGGGGAAACTTTTCATCATTTGGTCACAGCTTTAACCGGTGTTAACTAGATTCCGTTAAGTGTTACACTTTAGCCCTTTTGGCTATCGACCGTTGCAACGTTAATCCTTTAAAGTTTAAACCACAGGGACGATTTTTGCAATTACACCGTTAGTCCTCAACACAAAAACAATTGCACCGTTAGTCCTTAATACATAATTTCAGTTAAAAAAAAGTCAAAAAAAAAATTTGTAAAAAAAATCTTCAAAAAAAAATTTTTTGATTTTTTTTCCCAAAATCTTTAATATTTTCGAAATATATATATTTTTTTAAATTCGAAATATTTTATTCCAAAATTCATTATTTTTTTTAATTTTTTTCTTAGAAATTATATTTCCAAAAAGAATTTTTTCAAAATGTGAAAAGTAATTTCTAAAAGAGTAAACAATTTTTTACTTTCAAAATTACTTAAGGAAATACGTCCAAAATTTTTTAATTTCGAAATTACTTTCCACATTTTGAAAAAATCTTTTGGAAAATAATTTCTTAAAAAATTCAAAAAATGATTTTTCAAAATTGCAATATGTCGCATTTTTTTCGTCCGATATTTTTCCGAATTTTTTTCAAAATTCTTTTTCCAAAATATTTTTTTCGAAATTTGAAAAATAATTTGAAAATAAAATTTTGAATAAAATATTTCGATTTTTTCTTTGAAAAAAATTATTTCAAAATATTAAAGATTTTAGGAAAAAAAATTTGAAGATTTTTTACAAATTTTCTTTTGACTTTTTAATCAAATTATGTATTAAGGACTAACGTGCAATTGTTTTGTATTGAGGACTAACGGTGTAATTGCAAAATCGTCTCGTGGTTTAAAGGATTAACGTGTAACGATCGTTAGCAAAAGAAACTAAAGTGTAACACTTAACGAATCTAGTTAACGCCGTTAAAGCCTGTGGACCAAATGATGAAAAGTTTCACTGGAGGCCGCCGCAATTAGCTAACCATGGACGATTTTTGCAATCTGGCAAACCACTGTGGACGATTTTTGCAATTTACTCTTAAATAAATAAAGCACTTTAGTATTACGTACCATTTTGTCTTTCGTATGCCAGGAAATTGAAAATTTTAGAAAAAGTGACGCATCTATACAACCTATAGAGATTAGCACTTCCCGCCTAATAAATATTTAAGATTTTTAAAAATACTTTTTAAACATTACAAGTAAAATAAGCTCTATTTACAACTATTTAACGCATAAAATATATTTATTTCACACATATAATTAGAGGTGACAGTTTGTGCCCAAAATAAAAAAAATATGCTAAATGAGTAAAATTTAAAAAGATTTGGGGACATTTAGACTATCTTTTTTTTAAATGGGCATATTTTGCATATTTAGAAGTTAAGTAGTCATAATGGACACATGTTTTTCTCGAACATTAAATTGTATTTAATAAAAAACTTATAGATATATTATGGGCAAATGATTGAAAAAAGTATCATACTTGCCACCATTTTGTTTTTGTGGGTAGCGAACAAAAATTTTTGTTTTTTTTTTTGGTACTTTTCTTTCAAATTCATTATTTTTAGGGTATTTTGCGAAATTTTTGTACATTTTTGCCCCTCCTAGCTAATAGAATTTTTTTTTTCCCGAAGGGCCGCGAACAAATTTTTTTTTTGCTTTTGTAGGTACTTTTCTTTCAAATGGTGGCAAGTACGATACTTTTTTCAATCATTTGCTCATATATTATATTTAGTTACTCAAATATAAATGATGTGTTACGTTTGAAGAATTTCTTTTGTCGTTTTAGGTCTTTTTGTAAACCGATTCGTATAATATGAGCTCGTTTGGCCCGTGCCTGTTTAAGCGCGTGCCCATTGGACTAGTACCTGTTTAGCCCGTTGCCCGTGCCCGCCCGACCCGCCCGTTTTGCCATGTCCCATATAATTAAGGACAAAAATACATCGTTGGTCCCTAAACTTGTCCAAAGCCGTCGCGTTTGCCCAAAAGTTGAGCTTTTCGTCGCTAGTAGTTCACACCTTGGAATTTCGAGGCCAAACTGGTCCCTTGACCCGTAATGCTCAGGTCAACGTCTCGTTATATATCCATATATCTCGTTATCCATTTTATTTTAAGGGTATAATCGTCTTTTAACCGTGACGATTTTTTCTATCTCTTGATGTACTCTGTAGCAGACGTCTAATCCATTTTCCCGCCATTATGTCTAATAAAACTAAGCCGTGTACTCGTTGGTCATCCCCAAACTTGTTTTGGAAGCCTACCCAAGAAACCCTAATGCAATGTCATTCATGAAATCTAATAATCCAGGTAAGAAATTAACAAGCCCCAACCTTAGATTTACTCTATGGCAAATTAGAGAATAGCCTTTCTTTGATGACCATGAAATAAAGCAAAACTGTGCAATCAGGAGATATGGTAAGTGTTTTTTGGTGATAATTGTTTACACTGATATGTTTGTACGATTGATTAAGGTATTTTCCTTTATGGTAAGATAATCGTAACAATGTTTTGTTATGTGTTTCAACATCTGGTCAATCGGGTTCGTTTAACATGCGGTTTCATCACAATGGTACATTCAGAAACAGGCTGGGTAGAATATACGAAGGAGGTAAGGAATGTCAAGTTGATTATGTTGAAATGAATGAGGTATTTGTTGATGAAATGGACGCTCTCATGACCGAAATCGGTTATGCTGAAGGACAAACCAATTACTACTAGTTTGTTAAGATTGGTAGTACATTAGATGATGGGTTGTTTAGTTTTTGTGAACCTATAAATCTTGAGTTGCTAAAAGACATTGTCAAAGACCATAAGTTGATAGATGTTCATGTTGAAATAGGTAAGACAAGATTAGAGTTGTCTGAAATATCCCCATAATCTATTAATACTGTATTTTGGGAGATGGATGATGAAAGTAGACAAGTAGCTAGTGTTGCTATTCAATCGTGTTGTAGACGATTGGTTTTAGATGACCTTGATAATGAGCTTGTACTAGAGCCTTTTATTCAACCAACACAACTACCTATGCCTATGTGAAGAATACCCAAACTACCCTTTTACAATTATCTCTTCTCTCTTCCCTTCTTTGATAATTGGATAAACACCCCAAACACTCTTTTACACACTTCACAAATGATTTTAACAAATGACTATTTGAGTTGGTTGACTTTGAGTATGAATAATGGAAAGGTCAAAGTGTGAAGTACAATTGGGGGTTTAGCAAGGTCGAGTAGTTCAAGGCCAAAATCCCGAGGAAAACCTTTACGGGAACCTGGAGCGTTGGTAGCGCTCCAGCATGAGGCCAACACACCAGCCTCGTAGTGATTTTTCATCACTTAAGGATTTTTTCCTATAAATACCCCACCTTGTCTATTGTATTCCTCACCAATTGCCATTCTTTCTTTCTCTCTAATTTATTTTCACTCTACCATCTAATTCTATCTTTTGTTCTTAATATCTCTCTTATCATCTTTGGAAGAACACATTCTCCACAAGGGAAGATTCACAAGAACCTAATCCACTCTTGTGAATTGTGTCGAGGGTCTTCTTCTCTATACCCTTTGTATTAGAATCGAGTCAGTAGGTTAGGTTAGGGCTTGATTCAAACAATGAAACATTTTATCATTTGATTTGGTTGTAAGGGAAGTCTGTGTCTCTGTGACCAATCCTATATCGGTGGTGATATAGTTGGGGTTTGATACTTCTGGGGGAAGCAGTGGCGGAACCATGAATATATGATGTGGGGGGCAATTTTTTTTGACAACAGTATAGGGGAAGGCAACTAGTCAAGCCAATTCGGGGCTTCATGCAATCCGAGCTTTGTATGAAGCGGGAAGCAGCTAAATCGGTGTATGAGGTCGCTAAAGAGAAAGATCGTATGATAATGCGTTTGGAAGAGTTTAAATTTCTCGGTATTAACACGAAGGAGATGGATGAGGACACTGCGTATTGGATCGAATTGAAAAACAAAAAATCAAAGAAAAATGTAAATTGCACACGAGTAAT
The DNA here is from genome assembly GCA_022545495.1 of Chrysanthemum lavandulifolium. NCBI lineage: Eukaryota > Viridiplantae > Streptophyta > Magnoliopsida > Asterales > Asteraceae > Chrysanthemum > Chrysanthemum lavandulifolium. Next base: position 299,672,866 of record CM040241.1, read on the forward strand.
TTTATTTTATTTCCGTATTATATTTTTATTTCGTAACTTCTTTTTATGTAGTATTTTTCTTTATTCGGTATTTTTTTGTATTTCTTTTTACGTCGTAAGAATTTTTTTGTTTCGTAACGTTTATTATTTCGTATTATTTCGTAACGTTGCACAAAATCAGTATCAGACGATGACCCTATCAGATCAACACATACATCATGCCCTACGTTCCACGAGTATAGTAACATATCAGTTGGACTTAAGGGTTTGTCCCTTTCTCCACTATGCCTGATGTCATCTTCTTTACGAGCCGAAATCCCAGACCAAGAACATATGTCAACAAGAGTATCGCGCAACACGTTATGCCGATGTTTAATACCAATAATACCAGCGCACGATACAACATGGTCCCCATAAATATCCTCCGTAATGAACCTGGAATAAGCTGAGCACTACATCTGAACAGAGAATAGGGGAATGCCTAACTGATAGAATAACACACATCTGTAAGTCCTATCACACATAGTTTGTCCCAACCAAGATATTGGAACCACCCTAAGCTAGTCCGAAGCATGGTCCTCGATTTGTGATTTTCATAACGCCATTTGTTGAGTAGATAGGGAAAAAGTGGATTCAGCCTTTTGGGTAACACGTGTGAAATATATATCTGTCAGTTTTTTCATGATTTTGGGGGCAGCGATCTCACTTGGGTTACTCAAAAGGTCAATCTTCATTTGCATTAAAAGCAAACAAGATATCATCAAAGGAAGGCCCAAAAGTAACTATACCAGATTGTCAGAGCATTTTTTTAATAAAAATTTATTATTATTATTAGAGTAAATTACACCGTTCGTCCTTGTGGTTTGCGTTGACCGCATGGTTTCGTCCTTTGACCAAAAAAGTTGCACCTTCCGTCCTTAAGTGGCAAACTTTATGCACCGTTCGTCCCTCCATCCAACTGGGCCCACCAACTCCCACTAACGTCCGTTAACTAAGGTTTTTAAAAGGGTATATCCGTCATTTCCCTAGCAACTAGCATTTATTACCCCCATCTACCCCATCAGTTGTGATTAATTCCCAAAGTGTAAAACTTTTACATACACTAACCCAAACATCTTCTTCTTCCCCAATTTAATCACTAATAAATAAATAAATAAACAAAATATCTCCTCACTTTTTACGAGATTCCTTATCTTCTTCAAACTAAAAAATCAAAAACACACCACATACACAAAGAACATCATCATCTTCAATAAACATAAACACAACAACAACCCAACCAAACAAAACACGCCACATGCCCAGTTTTCCTTTTTATTATTTCCTGAAACCTAATTTCACATTTCATTTTTACATTGAAACATTAATTTTGAAGCTTTACACTAAAAACCGAAAGATCTAATTTTGAAATTATACCAATTTTTAAAGTAAAAATTACATAAATCGTCCAAAGTGGTATATCACCACTTACCTACTTAAGATACCATTTTGTGTAGCCATGAACAGAACCACAACATCTTTTGGAACGTCCACAATAGGTTACCACACACACACAAACATAAAACACACATCATCATCATCACCATTTCTCTCTCTCTCTTTAACCTAGCCGCCGACCACCTTAAACCACCACCACCGCCACACCGCCGCCTACCACGCTACACCACCCACCTCAAAACACTCCCCACTCTTTCCGATCCACTAGGTCATGCGCCTAAAAACCCTCCCCCACCTCTTGGTATACACTCGCGTGCCACCACCACCTCACCACAACGCCACCACCGGTTTGTGTTGTAAGCAAAGGTAGGTTAAAACCCACGAGTTTTGACTCGTGTTTCTTGGTAACTCGTTGATGAGTAACGAGATGACTCGGTCACATGTCGGGTTTGATATTAAAAACATGGGAAACGATTTCTTGATAATAAAATGTGGTATAAAACTTGTTGGTATCCGTGTTGGTTGGTCGGAGGTGATGGTGAACAGACGGCGAAGGAGAGAGCAGGAGAGTGGTGGGTGGCGGCTGAGATGTGGAGAGGTTTTAAGATGAAGAGAAGAAGATGATGTTTTGTGTTTATGTGGAAGAGTATTGACCACAAACTATATATAAGATGGAGATGAAATGAAATTTTTACCCTCATGTGCAAGTCACATGAGGGGAGTTTAACGGTCAAACTTAACGTCGTTTGGTCAAGGACTAAGCGGTGCATAACGCTTGCCACTTAAGGACTGGACGATTGCAACTTTTTGGTCAAAGGACTAAACCTCATGTCAACGCAAACCACAAGGACGAACGTGTAATTTACTTATTATTATTATTATTATTATTATTATTATTATTATTATTATTATTATTATTATTATTATTTATTAATTTTTTATTATTATAAAATCACTTTATTATTATTATTATTATTATTATTATTATTATTATTATTATTAATTAAAAACTATTATTATTATTATTATCATTATTATTTGTTTATTTATTTATTTTATTATAAAAATCACTTTATTATTATTATTATTATTATTATTATTATTATTATTATTATTATTATTATTATTATTATTATCAAATTTAACTTATTATTAAAACATATCCGACATAAGGTTGGGTCGAGTCAAGACACAATAAATTAGAGAAAAGCCGAGATGTTGTCCGTCCCCAAACTCCTCTAGCTATAGCATCACTTTATTATTATTATTATTATTATTATTATTATTATTATTATTATTATTATCATTTTATTTAAAAATATAAGATTTACTGAGAAATTAGTGAGAAGCCGAGACGTCTGACCCTCAATTCCTTTAGCTATAGCAAAATAAATCCTAATAAAGATACACAAATACCATATTATTATCATCACTTTATTATTGTTAATTTGTTATTGTTATTGTCATTGTCATTTTTATTGAAACTCAGTTTCCATTTTTTTAGCTTAAACCCCAGTTATTCATCTTCTCTTAACATAAAACATACACAAACCTTTTTTTTTTTTTTTTTTTAATAATAAAATCTTCTTTATCGACCCAATTCATCTTTATCCCACTTCAACAGAATTTAAATAAAACTAGACTCTATATATGACCAAAGAAATGACAGTATTCCTATCATAGAGAAGCAATCACATTAATAAAACTATAAACGATCATGCAAAGAAAACAAATACAGTAAAAATTATCGAATTCCCGTATATTAAACTAAAAATTAAAATTAATTTTCATTCATATTTAAACCTCGTGCATGCACAAAACGTATAACTAGTGTGATGGAAGAGAAAACTAATTAAAACTATTTTAAAATCACTGGGTGAGCACATGCTTATGACCCGACCAAATCACCGTCAACCGGACTCGACCAAAGAATGAGAATTGGGAAAACCTATACTGATAACTAGAGTGGTAGGGGTTCACCGGTCGGTCGATTTTTACAAATACACAACAGTTTTGCAAAGAAAATGAAAAAAGTTGGAAGATGGTACCAGACTTGATCAACTTAGACTGTACCAAGACGAAAAGAGAAATCAAAGGATCAAGAATTGGATCGGTGAAACTGTGGTCGGTTTTGTTTGGGTTGACTCGGTCTTGATCATGTTCGGTGTTCGGCCAATGTGTTTGGCAACAAGGTTACACAAATATAAGTTGATAGATAGCTTATTCAATGTGGATTAGCGATTATTTCGTGAGCTAGTTTTGGGCGATTCCAAAATTTTGGGTTTTTGCTTTCTTTGACCAGTACATCTAAGCAATTTAAACATATCATTAAATTTTGAGTCTTCACTAGCTAGAAAGATTGTTGTACTTTGCTCATGGTCATAGTGTATTTAACTAAGATAAGAAACTTGGGGAAACTAAAAAAGTGAACATTTTCCATCATAAACTTAAATACTAGAGAAAACCAACATAATCCGTTAAGTAAATGGCCATATATAAGTAAACCAAACAATAAACATAAAGTTTACCTATCCAAAAAGTTTAAAGAATTTTTGAAAGCTAAAACATTTGCTTGTAAATAAAATCTAGGTGTTCCTTCTTGAGTTCAATCTCAGCAAAAGGTGCAGCTTGGTTTTCTTCGAGCCACTTGGTTGTGTCAGAAATGGCTTTCCCCGCTTCTTTCCTTATACCGGGGATCACCATTCTCAAGAAACTGACCTCATTGATCTTATTCTTCATTTTGTATAAGCAATCCTCTAATGCATTCTTGGCATCCGCTTTCTTCTTGTATTCTTCGTCCTCATGTTTGTACTTCTGGGCATCTTTAACCATCTTTTCAATATCTTCCTTGGATAGTCTTCCATGCGTATTGGTAATTGTGAGTTTCTCCATCTTACCGGTTGATACTATACCAGCGGTGACTGTGAGAATATTATTGGCATCTATTTCAAAGCTTACTAAAACTGAAGAGACTCCTTTGGGAGCAGGTGGTATTCCACATATTGAGAAACTTCCCAACAAATTGTTATCTGTGGATCTGGATCTTTCACCCTGATACACCATGATATCGATTTTAGATTGTTTGTCTTTGGTAGTTGTAAACTTTCTGGATTTACACGTAGGAATTTGAGTGTTTCGGGGGATCACAACAGAGAATACTTTTCCAAGCGATTCGATACCAAGTGACAATGGAGTTATATCCAGCAGCAACAAATCTTCAACACTCTTGTCACTGTTCCCGCTTAAGTTTGCAGCCATAATGGCTGCACCGTATGCAACGGCCTCATCAGGGTGTACACTCTTGCATAACTCTTTTCCATTGAAATATTCCCGCAGCATACATTGAACCTTAGGTATCCTAGAAGATCCCCCAACAAGAATCACTTGGTCTATACATGATCTTTTCATCTTAGCATCACTTAAACACATTTCTATAATCTCGATGCACTTACTAAATGAATCCATGTTCAACTCTTCAAATTTAGCCCGACTAAATTTGATAGAAAAGTCAATTCCCTCATGCAAGCAATCCAATTCGATTGATGTCTGACTAATACATGAGAGAACCTTTTTTGCCTTCTCACAAGCAGATCTCAATCTCCCCAGTGCTCTTTGGTTCTCTGTCAAGTCCTTATTCCATTTTCTTTTGAATTCCCGAGCACAATGATCCACCATTCGGTTATCGAAATCCTCACCTCCCAAATGAGTGTCACCTTGACAATTTTCACCTCAATGATGTGACCCGATAATCTTATTCTTTGCTTATTATGTCTAGTTTAAAACGCCAAGGACCAAACATGTTAAATGGTTAATAACTACTTGGCGCTTATTTCGTAGGATTTCATGAAAGGTTGTGTCGGTTCAATGATACCGATTCGTAACCTATATATACATATGTAAAACATCGATTACAAGGTTAATCAAATATAGAACATATTTACTTATTCAATCATTGCAACTTTATATAATCGATCGTGATATTTGGGACAACAATTGGCATCAAGAGCAAGGATTAACATACCAAACATATTAATGTTTCGCATAAAAACCCTAACGAGAAGCCGTAAGAGAAGAAAGCCGTAAAAGCAAGAACACCGTTGTTCTACTTTTGGCGAGAACGTTTTTATCTTCCAAAAGAAAAACGCACAAGTTTGATAAGGAGAAACGTAGAAGAGATAGTGCACAATCTACTTCACGTCAAAGTTGCAAGCGTTTCAAACACCGGACGATATTGGTGTCGAACTTTCGTTGGTAAACAACGAAGATCGTGAAAGGAAGAAGAATTGGAGACTTTGTGTATACCGTTAGAAAACAAAACACAAAGCAAAACGTTGTTGTAGAAGAATTGTGATCGTGGGGACGAAGAAGAGTACTCAAGGAAAAGTGTGGAGTTTGTGTTGATACAACACAAGAACGACAACAACGACAAGAGACAAACAGTAAGTGACTGTTTGTTTCGCAGAACGAATCGAAAACGAAGGACCTGTTTTGATTCGAAAGGATTACCAAGTTGTGGTAACGAGTTTGTGTAGGAAACCTAGTGATTTCAAAGTGACCGAGATCAAGGAGAACGCACAAAAGGAACAACGTATAGATTGGTACAAGAAGGTTTTCTGTTTTATTGTTAGTATCGGATCAAAATTCGAAAACAAAAACAGAAACAGGAAGTAACAAGGCAAGGAGGCATTAAAGTTTTTAGTTTATACTCGTTTGGTAAAATTATCCGAGACACAGTTCAAGAAGATTGAAGTCGAATTGGATTTAAAACAAGGGTAACGAGGCATAAGATAAAAAGAAATAAAGTGGGAACAAACAACGTTGGTGAACGATTTTCACTAACAAAGCAAACGAATACATCTCGTATTCATCAAAAGTAACGAGGTCACAATTTTTCATTTACTTTGGATTTCAATTCATATTAGAAATAGTATATATCTCATTAGTCTATACTATTAAGAAATCCTTAAAACTATCATTGATCCCGTAGTACTAAGATTCCCGGAAACTATAATTCTCACGTTAGATAAGAGTACCATACTAAGATAAGTAATTCCATTAGACTAGAAAGTGAAAATATTAAACACTTTCAAAATGACAACCGATGATATAGTAACCACATCAACTACGATAAAACCCAGAACACACATTGCACAATACCAATGCCCTGTTAAAAACACAAACTACACAGTTTGGGCTATACAAATCAAAGTTATACTAGAGGCACACGGTTTATGGGAAGCAATAGAACCAAAATTAGACACACCATTGATGACAAGAAGGATAAGGCAACAATCGCCTTCCTATATCAGCGTTGACGAAGATATGATCTTACAAGTAGCGGGTTGTAAGAAGGCAAAAGATTTATGGGATTCACTAAAGAAAAGACACGTTGGACAAGATAAAGTGCAAGGCAAGCACGTTTACAATCATTGATGATTGGATTTAACTCACTTCGGATGAAGGAAGATGAGACGGTGGATGCATTTGCGAGACAAGTTAAATGGCTATGTCACGAAGGCAAAAGAACTAGGGAAAGAATTAGATGAATCACTAGTAGTTAGAAAACTATTAGACTCCACACGATAGATTCATTCGGATAGTAGCATCCATAGAACAAACAAGTGATCTAGACGACATTACCTAGATGAGATCACCGGAAAACTCAAAGCGTTTGAGGAAAGAATAAAACTCGGAAGGGAGGTCAAGTTGAAAGCCGGAGAATCTACTGTTTACACATGGTGAACACTCGGATAAAGGAAAACGTTTAACAAGCGTGGAGGTAGATCAAATTACTCACGAGGAAACCGGCGGAATAATAACAATGAAACAACTCACAAAAGGAAACTCGGATCATAGAAGAAACCCGGACAATTCAAGTAGGAAAGACTTGAGTAACATTAGATGTTTCAAGTGCAATAAACTTGGACATTATAATCAACAAACCAGGAACAATCAAACCTTATCTTAGAAGACGATGAACCATCACTACTAATGACTATGCACGAAACCGAACACAAGGAAGTGTTGTTGAATGAAGAACGAATTCAACCAAAGAAATATGCTACAGCAGATGCGAGCATATGGTATTTAGATAATGGTGCAAGTAACCACATGACCGGTATAAAGAGTCATTTTAGAGATATTGATGAAAGCATAACAGACGAGTACGTTTTGGAGATGGATCGTATGCGGATAATGGGTAAAGGGTCAATCTTGTTAGGTTGTAAGAACCAGAATGTAGAAGTAGTATCCAAGTATACTACATACCAAACCTCAAGAGCAACATACTTAGTCTAGGACAACTTCTCAAATAGGTTGTAAGGTCATTATGGACGAAACAAGTCGACTTTGTATGATATAAACAAGAAATTGTTGATGAAGGTAGAACGATCTAAGAATCGACTCTACAAGATCCATTATGAGATAGAGGCACCTATATGTCTCTTAGCAAACATAGATAACCAAGCATGGCTATGGCATGCTAGATTAGGTCATTTAAACTTTGATGATATAAACAAGATGACTAGAAAGGTCTAGTAGAAGGAATTCCTAGAATAAATCATGTAGGATGATTTGTGGCGCATGTTTATTAGGAAAACACAGAGAACACCATTTCCAAACCAAGCCAAATTCAGATCAAGAACCCGTTGGACTTAGTTTATGGAGACCTTTATGGTCCTATTAGTCCGAAGAACACACTCGGACAAGAAACTCATTTTCTTGTTAGTAGACGATTGTACACGTTTATGTGGGCATACTTTCTTACATCGAAAGATGAGGCATTTAGTACATTCAAGGAATTTAGGTAAGGTAGAAATGGAAATGAAGTTGAAAATTAGAATGCTAAGAACGGATAGAGGTGGTGAATTCACATCAAAGGAATTCACAAGCATCTTGTAAGGAAAACGGAATAGACTGACGGTTGATGACACCATACTCCCCACGCGAGAATGGAGTAGTGGAGAGAGGAATAGGGCAGTGTTATCAACTACAAGGAGTATGATGAAAGCGATGAAGTTACCATTAACTTTTTGGGCGAGCGATTAAGCATGCCCTTTACATACTCAATAGGGTACCCACGAGGCCCCGACAGATAAAACTCCATATGAGGCACTCTACAATAGAAAACCAAATTTAGAGAACCTAAAGTATTTGGATGCACACTTATGCAAAGATAACGATACCTCACTTAAAGAAGTCGGACGATAGAAGCATACCATTGGTTTACTTAGGAGTAGAGGAAGGATCAAAAGCATGTAGGCTATATGACCCTATAGCCAAGAAGAAACATGTTAGTAGGGACGTAAAATTTATGGAAACAAAACCATGGGATTGGAACGAAAATGAAGGAGATACGAACACTCAAGACACCTTTTGGGCTAGTTTTGTAGTAGACGGAGTTGACAATGAAAACCTTACACCAGTCAACACAGAAAACGATGACAACACGTATCATGAACAAGATCAGATTCCTGATCCTGTTTCACCAATCACACCAGAAGCATACCATTACGACCCACACTCAGAAGAGGAAGTGGTTACTACTAGTTACTCAGAGAACTCAAGAGACAAATTTGATGATACACCAAGACGTGAATATAGAAATATGTCGACATATATAGACATGCACGTAGAGTTGAACCAATAAAGCTTGTTATTTACGGAAGAAGAACCCGTAACTACAAGGAAGCATCGCCAGACGAGAAATGGATTGAGGCCATGGAGATTGAATTGGATTCAATCAACAAGAATAATACATGGACTCTTACGACATTGCCAGAAAATCAGAAGGCAATAGGCCTCAAATGGGTTTACAAGACCAAGAGGGATGCAAAAGGAAACATCATCAAATATAAAGCACGGTTAGTGGCAAAAGGTTATGTACAAGAACAAGGATAGACTTGATGAAGTATTTGCAGTTGCTCGGATAGAGACAGTTCGGTTGATATTAGCATTAGCGACATATCATGGATGGCAAGTACATCATTTAGACGTAAAATCAGCATTCCTACATGGAGATTTAAAAGAAGAAGTCTCGTTACACAACCCAAGGATTTATACAACAAGGAAACTCGGAAAGTCTATAAGCACTAAAGCTTTATATGGCTTAAGGCAAGCACCGAGAGCTTGGAATATGAAGCTTGATCAAACATTAAAGTCCTTAGACTTTAAGAAATGCAATCTCGAACAAGCATTCTACACAAGAGGAACAAGAACTCGACACTTATTGTTGGAGTTTATGTAGATGACTTAATAATCACGGCACTCCAAGAAAGGAATTGGAAGCTTTTAAATCCCGGATGGAAGAAAATTTGAAATGAGCGACTTAGGATTGTTAGCTTATTACCTTGGGATAGAAGTTACACGGCGTGAGGAGAGATTACAATCAAGCAAACAGTTATATTAACAAGATCATAAAGGAGACAAGTATGACGGATAGTAATGATACGAAGATACCAATGGATCCGGTACTAAGTTGGTCAAGGCGGAAGATGGAAACTCGGTTGACGCAACTTACTCTGATTTAATTGGAAGTCTCTGTATTTACTACATACAAGACCGATCTTAGTTATTCAATGGACTACTCAAGATTTATGCAAGACCCAAGGATCATCACCTAAAGGCGATAAAGCAAGTAATCCGATACATCAAAGGAACACAGAGCATGGCATAATTTACAAGAAAGAAGGCGGCAAGATTACGGGATACGCCGACGAGTTATGGAATCAACACCGATCAAGGAAAAGGAACCACGGCATAGTATTTTACTTTGGAGAGTCACCCATTACTTGGTGTACTCAGAAGCAACAAACAGTGGCGCTATCATCATGTGAATCAGAATTCATGGCGGCTACTGCAGCAGCATGTCAAGCCTTATGGTTAAAGAGATTACTTAGTGAATTAACTGGAGATGAAGAGAAGAAGATAATGCTGAGGGTAGATAACATTTCAGCAATAGCACTAGTCAAGAACCCAGTTTTTCATGGAAGAAGTAAACACATCGACATTCGCTACCATTTCATTCGAGAATGTGTAGAGAATGGGCATATAAATGTGGAGCACGTCAGCGGAGAACTTCAAAGAGCGGATATACTAACAAAGGCTCTACCAAGACTAAAGTTCATGACGATGAGACAAATGCTCGGAGTTCAAGATTTGACAAGAAGCAACGATCAAGATTAAGGAGGAGAATGTGACCCGATAATCTTATTCTTTGCTTATTATGTCTAGTTTAAAACGCCAAGGACCAAACATGTTAAAGCAGGTTAATAACTACTTGGCGCTTATTTCAGGATTTCATGAAAGGTTGTGTCGGTTCAATGATACCGATTCGTAACCTATATATACATATGTAAAACATCGATTACAAGGTTAATCAAATATAGAACATATTTACTTATTCAATCATTGCAACTTTATATAATCGATCGATATTTGGGACAACAAATGATACCCCTTTCTCGATGGTCATTATAGATACATCAAAGTGCCACCACCCAAATCAAAGGCGAGCACATTTATTATCTTGCCGTTAATATCGGACTTATTGTCTAGACTATATGCAATTGCAGTGCTCAGAGGCTCATTAATCATCCGAACGACATTTAACCCAGCAATCGTGCTCGCATCCTTTGTTGATTGACGTGAGTCATTAAAATAACTCGGGACGATTATCACAAGATTTTCACTTCTTCCCAAGATACATCTCGGCGGTTTGTTTCATCTTGACAAGAACCATCGATGAAATCTCTTCGCTAGAAATTCCTTCTTTTGACCTTTGTGGTAACAACAAACTTTGGTGTCATGAGACCCTTCAATGACCCTAAAAGGCCACGCTTCATGTCTTGCTGCACTTGGGACTCACTGAATTTCCTTCCAATCAACCTCTTAGCATCCGAAAACAAAGGTCAATTTTGTAAAGTGAAAGCCGTCTATATCGTGAGATTTTATTTTAAAGGGAATTGCATGTAGCATTATGACAAGATAATTTGGATATGATCCTATTTATAACTTCATGTAATAATGCAACAGAATATGCAAATAAACATCATGTAGATACCAATTAAGGGCTTGTAGCCTAGAAGTACCCGTGAGATGCTCAATCCATAACCAAGTAGTTGTTGCTTCAAGTTAAGACAGTTGAGTGAGATAGTTGTAGTGTATATATATTGTGAGAGAGTGTTTGTTTGTCTTTGAGAAAATAAAAATCATGCCGATGTACGAGCACCCAATGTAATTAAACCTCAACCTTTTGATAAGCATGAACACGCTACAATAAATATGGTGAAATCCTGGCACAAATTTACCAAGCCCTAGAAAGAAACTATCCACAGTCCTAAGAATAAGTGTATTGAGCTTGTTGATTAGTTATCCCGATGAGGACTATTCTAGCTAGTTCCAATTTAAATTAGCTCTCAACAAGCATTATAGGGAATTGCCAAGATGTTCTGTTACCTAGTTAAGCGTATATATAAAGTGGTGTTTGGTTTTAGGACTGCTGAGAGTATATTAAGACTCATTACAAACGTAGCTTAAATTAATTTCGTAGAACACATAAGAGTTCTTACAAATATGTACGTACTATATATATTAAATACTTTCCACTGCATGTTGCTGATACTCTTAAACCTTATTAATAAGCATAGATCTGTGATTACAAAAGTTACAAACTCCTTCTATCAATCAAACTTTCTAATAGTTGATCAAAATAAATAACGACGTAGTAAAATACTAGAAAAAAGTAGACTGACCAAATATGGTGTTAGTAGGGTTTATTGCTGCTTGGTTCTTGGCGGCATCACCGATTAGTCGTTCTGAATCACAACAAAAGCAACGGCTGATGGCGTGGTTCGGTTGCCTTGATCATTAGATATAATCTCAACCCGATTGTGCTTCCAAACTGCCACGCATGAGTATGTTGTTCCAAGGTCAATGCCAATCACCGGCGCATTGTCTCCACTTCCGTCCATTACTTTCAAACTGTTAACCTTTAACCAAGAAACAAAGCTTAATCACAAGGTAAAAAGAGTTGCAAACTAGAATTCCTAATGATCCCTATTTATAGACCACATGAGGAGATGTCGAGTAAATAGGATTTGATTCCCTCTCAAACTAGAAATTCCTAGTTACATTATATACATAACTATACTAAACTAAGTTACACAAATACCCCTAGTGTTATTATTCGTATTCTAACACAAATTTAATTCTGTGTTGAGGATAACTCCGATCAAGTTTATCTTTTACCGTGACATTATATGAAGTTCTTTTGTAAACGCGTTTTTTATAAAGTAAAATACCAAAACTTTAGACAGATATTTTGATATAAACTAATTTTTTCCGTAATATAAAGCTGGTAACTTTCTTATAATAACATTGTTTAAAGAGATTCGGGTAAAAGAAAAAATAAATGTATATACTCCATAAGATTGTTTTACTTTTATACTTTGAAAACACTAAAAGGTAGTCGCTCCATGCAAAATCCATTGAGAATGATTTTTTTTTAAAACGATAGATTTTTAACTTTAATTTAAGTTTTTCAAGTGTAGAACTCATTTTAATATGATTTTAATCCAAAATGTGTAAAAAAATCGAATTAATGTTAAAAGCTTCACGATTTTGCGATATAAGTACCATTGTGAATTATATGTACAAATTTAATGAATCATTAGCATAACTTTATTTTCACAAATATTTTTGAATCAAATTTGTAATTTATAGATTCGATTCATTATTAATTGACGTATACTTGTTAATCAAACCAAAAAATATAGCTCAAACGAAGATTTCTCGATCTTCTCAATCTAAAAGCCTTCTCATTGGAACCAAAACCTATATTTGTATTGGGTATAACTTTATTGCTTATAACGTAGTGTTAAACATGTACTAACAGGACATTTGGAAAGTTTTTTTTTTATTACTCTGCTCACATTCCGACCACCACCACGGCTCCCGATGATCCATCGAACTTCTACGATCACAAGGTACCATCTTTTGATTGATGTTGTATTTATTTTTAGTTTTTATTAGCTTATTGTGATTAAAGATTCTTGAGTTTGGGGGTTTTCGATAAATCATGTTTTCGTGTTTTGATAACTTATACAATTGGTTATTTTTTGCAAGTTTTACTCATTCAGAGCTGACCCGATCCCCATTTACATATCCGAGCCTAATCGTTTATTGCATTGCTATTACGTATGTCTGGTTTTTTATTTGCAGAACTGATTATCAGTAATATTTGTTACGAAATAATGCAATAAATGTTGCTAAAACACGAAGGCAGCGCCAAGAACGATACCTTTGAATGATAGAGGTATCTCCTACATATTCGGTGATGAAAAAGTAAAAGAACTTCTTCTAAAGCATGATCTTCATCTTCTTTGCAGAGTTCAGCAAGTATTTTTCATAGTTAACATCGGATGTCATTAGTTCATATAATCTATTATTATACCCAGGTTTTTTTGTCTTTTCAATGTTCTCCACGTCCTTGAAGATGGTTGCGAGTTTTTTTTGACAACTTTTTGTAGAAAAACAAATTTAAGTAGCAGGTTCAGCTCCAGATGCGCTCAAACACATGAGACCACCCGTTGTGTTCCTGGTACAAAAACTATCACTTAGTGGTTTATAAAAAATTAATATCTAATTTGTTTTCTTTCGCTTTTAAGTCCCAAATCACTTTTCATTTATTAATTTTAGGCTATGTGTTAAAAGCCACAGAAGACGATAGATGAAATAACTCATGATCTGTGATCTGTTCCCATTAAGTCTCAACTTCAAATATTTTTTTCACTTGCACCAGGCTGAAAGTGACAAGTGGTGTTTGGATGTGCTATTTAGATGAATGGCTTGGTTTTTTGCTATTGGGCATGATTCTGTAACTAAGTTTTTAGATCGGCAGTTGGAGCTTCATTCGGATGGTTAATTTGCTGCTAAAAAAAAGTGTGTGTGTTTGTGTCATGTTGCCAGTAAAACTTATGTTTGATTTATGATATGTTGATTATTGTTAAACTCGAAACTTGCAGAGCAAAATGAGAAACAACACCAACACCAACACCAACAGAAGAACCAAGAAAAGCACAAATACGAGGCTGGAGCAGGAAGAGATGAAAACACAAAAGGATCTTAATCCCTAACCAAAGACAATAGGCAAAATAACGACTAAAAGGAAGCTCAACCTGAATCTGATGCATAAAGGGATGAAATGATCCATTTCACTTACCATGTAAGATTGAATGGATCTAATTGTGATGTTATGTGACTATCCCTTTTTTGTATAGTAATATTAAGCATAATATACTTGCATATGCCACTGTAGTCAAGTTTGATGGCATTGTTGTTTGGATTCCGAATCAACTTTCCTCACTCAAATCTTTACATCATATGCTAATAACATAATAAAAGATTTTAGATTAGCCATATATTCTTTATCTAATATGCTGCAGTCGGAAAAGAAAGAGAGGGGATAGACGTACCCGATGTATTTGCTAGAGCATTACAAGTCCCACACGACTCGTTGTCGCAGCAGCAACCAATGGGATGTCGCCCCCAATATAAAGAAGATCACAGCCTGACGACATAATGACCCGAATCTGCATTATTCCGTATGTTGGCAGCATGTGTTGATCTTCAGTGGTTCCTCTTATGATTACACATTGGATTATTAAGGTATGTGATGTGATATCTTTTTATCATTTATTTGAAATATTCTGGGTTTAGTTAAGTTTAGTTAATTATATCTTTTAAGTTTGTATAGATAAATGAGAATGATATGGTTTTGCAAGCGGTTAGAACCATGGATGGTGTCAACATTGTATCTATGTCTCTGGGTGATCTTCTAATATTTGAGGTCCTACACTAATTATAAGCTCAAGAAGAAATAAATAAATCGATATAGTGGCCAGATTAATAGATTTATCAATAATGGTACACAAGCAGGTGCGCAATAATAGTTAGAGGTGGGAATTGTGATCTGTTTCATTAGAGATAAAACAATCTTAGTTATGGTAGTATTAATTAAAGTGTACTTCTCTCTACTAAGTAAATAGGTTGTCATAGAATTGCTTGAAACATACGACTCTTGAATAGGTAGATGGTAGCATAGATCTCTATTTGGATTAATAATAATTATGTTTCGAGCATTAGTATTGATGCCTACTCCATTGTAAACAACTAGAAACAAGATATGTTGCACAAAGTTTATTCAGCCATTGGAGCTAATAGGCTTACTTTTTTAGGCTTATTAGCTCATTAACTTGAGGTTATGTGAATTAAAATTTGACCTAATTAGCTTTTCAAAAGTTCAATAGCCAAAAAGCTGAAAAAATAGGCTTAAACCACATAAGCATGAAAAATTAGCTCAAACCAAACCTCCTAAGTTTAACAAGCATATATGTTTACCCCATTATTGGTGTACACAAAATGCATTTGCAGCCTCAAAAAGTGACATTCCTGTTAAAAAAGTGATGGAGGGTCAGCCACAAACAAACACGCCAAACAACACCAGAAAACAAAACCCGAAACCCATGCCAAAAAGCCCCGCCGCAACGCGGCGGGCGCAGCTCACATCATTGCATTTATGTAGTGTTAATCTTGCGTTTATATAATGTTAATCTGGAAGAAAAATATCAATGCTATTTTTAATTATATTTTTCCCTTAAAAAACTTAATTGCTTTATGCTAGCTATTTTTCATATTTATTATATGGGAATGTCTAACCAATGCCCTAAGGGGGCGTTTGGTTGGGATAATTTGAAATTCCGGAATTTTAAATTCTAGAAAATTTAAATTTTTGAGAATTTAAAATTCGGAATTTAAAATACTTTCAAGATGTTTGGTTTACTGAAATTTATAAATATTTTTTATTTTTATTATAAATTTCATAAATATTCTATTTAAAAGTTTATAAAAAATTATAAAAAAGTTTAGAAAAATTTATAAAAAGTATATAAAAAGTTTATAAAAAAAGTTTATAAATAATTTATGAAAAAAGTTTATAAAAAATTTATTAAAAAAGTTTATAAAAATTTATAAGAAATTTATTAAAAAAATTATAAAAAAAAGTTTATAAAAATTTATAAAGTTTATAAAAAGTTTATAAAAATTTATAAGAAATTTATAAAAATTTATAAAAAATTTAAAAGTTTATAAAAAAGTTTATAAAAAATTTATAAGAAATTTATAAAAAATTAATAAAAAAAAAGTTTATAAAAAAAAGTTTATAAAAAATTTATAAAAAAAAGTTTATAAAAAAATTCATAAATATTCTATTTAAAAGTTTATAAAAACTATAAGAAAAAAGTTTATAAATTTTTTTTCAAGTAAATTAAAATTCCTCACTTTTTGGAGGCATTATGATTCTCTCCATTTTGGCAATTTGAGGAATTGTAAATTACTTCAAATGCCCCCATTTGAGTTACCAAACAGGACATTTGAAGGGATTTAAAATGCAAATGCCTCCAATATCCCCAAAATTGCCCCAACCAAACACCCCCTGGGCATTTGTTAAGATTTGTCATTTTGTGGTTTATAATAACTATTCATGTGGGTCCTCCGTCCAAATATGTAATTATGTGTCAACTATAAGGACTATTTATGTAACTAAAAATCACAAAATGACAAATCTTAACTAATGCCCTTAGGGCATTGGTTAGACATTCCCTTATTATATTTATACACACTAGACAATTACTCGCACATAACGATGAGGGTGTATAATAGCGTTCATTTGTAAATGATTTTTTATTTATATATATATGGTTGTTGACTAAGTGAAAAGTGAAAAAATTTACAGTAGTAGTTTACATTGTAATTTAAATACTCCCTCCGTCCCAAATTATAAGTCCATTTTGACTTTTTCAAAGTCTTTTTATTTCAACTTTTACCTTAAATATTTTTTTTCGTGTTATATAATACTTGATGAAAAGTATACCAATAAAAATGCATTAAAAAACCCAAGTCCATGTATATATTTTGCATCAAGTATCATACAACACGAAAAAATATATATAAGGTCAAAGTTGAAATAAAAAAAACTTTGAAAAAGTCAAAATGGACTTATAATTTGAGACGGAGGGAGTAGTTAATAGCATAGCATTTTATAAATGCGAGTATTTTATTTTAATAAAGTTACTCCTTTTTTAAGTTATACTAATTGTGTAATGGTGATTATGTAAAGGAGCTATTCATGGACAGAGTATCATTGGGGCTGGAACGGGTGGTGACCCCCAAAATATGTAGCTTTCACATGTACTTTTCTATATGACTTACGTACAAATCTTTTATATAATAAAACAAAACCCCTAGTGGGAATTTTACATTTTAAAAAAATCAATTCATTCCTTATTAGAAAATAAATGAATTATTATTATTAATTGCTTTTAAAGATTTTTAATAAGAAAACCTCAAGTATTTCTTTAGTTGGCCATGATCTAAAAAAACGTTTTTATAAAATCTAGAGAAAAAAAGTACACAAAAGTATATGTGTCAAAAACGAAACAAAAAAAACTTAAAAAATACGGACGTAATTTTAAAAACTTAAGGGTCTAATGTGAAGAAAAAGAATGCTACACCCCAAATCACACGATTCATCCACAAAAACTATCACTCCCACAGTTTTCTTTCTCTCATCCCCACCTACGCAACCACATCCGACATTGCCATAATCCTCCATTATTATTCACCGGTTTATCAACAACATATACAAATTAACCTTATGATTCACTTATATAATAACATCGATCTAATTAAACATGTCTCTATAGATATCATCTAGGTCAAGTATGATGAATTTGTTATTGAAAGCCCTAATTCGATATGATAGATGTTGAATATCGTACGGTGGTTTTGAAGATTCTGTTACATTGTGATGGGTAATGGAAATTTTAAAGATATATGGTAAGCTAATTCACCTAAATTTTATGATATTATTTATATTTTTTATTAGCTGATTGACACATTATGTTCATATATCTTTTGTTTTTTATTAGCATTGCCCAACTTCTTTCTTGCATAACTGTGAATTGTTCATTCTTTGACAATATGTTAATTCAGTTTATCTGTTCTTGGTTGGTTGGTTTAAAGCAGAAGGAGTATTTTGAATAAATGCAGAGCATAGTCATCATGAGGATGTTATTTCCCCCATGGAATAGATGTTCATTGTTTGGCTGGCTTGATCAAGGTACTCTTAATTAAATTAGATTTTTCAGCATATACTAGCTATATGCGTACGGTTCTAAATACCTTTATCTGACTGATATTTGGTGTCATCACCTAAGTTTTAGGTTGAGTATGGTTTACATGAAAACATGACGAAACAGAAAATATTATTCACTAAACTTGACATGGCGTAAATAGAAATTTCCCTGTACCATATATGACTACTTTCTGTTA
The DNA here is from genome assembly GCA_022545495.1 of Chrysanthemum lavandulifolium. Lineage (NCBI taxonomy): Eukaryota > Viridiplantae > Streptophyta > Magnoliopsida > Asterales > Asteraceae > Chrysanthemum > Chrysanthemum lavandulifolium. The sequence continues at coordinate 299,691,670 of CM040241.1, forward strand.
TGAACATGAGAGGTACAGTCAAAATGTAGTTCTATATGGTGAGCTACATGCTTACATATGTGAATCGTAAAATTATGATTATTTCATATTGACCATCAATCATCTACGAATAGTTGACACTAAACGATCCTCTTTATTAATAATAACTTCTTTGATGTCGGTATGATTTGTCTCTGGTATGCATATTGGTCTTCAACTTTGGTTGAAAGTCTTACCCGTAAAGTCAAACTTTAAGAGGTTTTAGTTTTTGTAAACATACTAAACCCGACTCGACAGTTTTTTATCAGCACACAAACATGTTCTGACCGAAACCTATTTTCCCCATTACCCAACCAGCCATATTGCCACTTAGTAATGTCCAATTGAATTCAGTACATAAGGGTTAAATAATGAAATTACTCGAACAATTCTACATATCATTTAAATCATGTTTTGGTCTAATTAGACTACCTTCAACATTTTAGCTCAAACAGGAAGGTGTCGATGCTAATGGGTACAAGGATTGGCTGGGTATAAACTTGGGTCTAGCACTTGGAAGCAATAACTGCTATACATCTATAAGGTGACTGTAACCCATTTGTCTGAACAATGGGCAGTTTGGATACTATAACAGGGCAAACAAATAAGAACTATCAAAATCAAGCATGATTAGTATTGCAACCTGAATACTTGAAACCTTAAGATATGCAAATGTATTCATGTTTATATTAGCTTATATGGTATTCGGTTGTGGAACATGTGACTGATTGTCAATAAGTCATTCTCAGTTTCAAGAACTACCACCCTTTTATGGAACTTGCTCGAATGACTTATGGTGATTTCTACAGACTCGGGGTAGCAAGAAAGGTTTAGTTTCGAAACATAATCCAACAGGTTTTATTCAGACTTTTTGTTGGGAGTTGTGGTAGCTATAATATCCAAGAGTGCAAGCAGCACTGTTAGACAGACTCAAGCTTTTACTACAAAATTAGGGAGAGCTGTTAAAAAGGGGTCAACTCACAAGACATATACGGGCTTTGGTAATTGCTTCAAAAGGATCTTCAAAGAAGGTTTTTTCTCATTCTGGAAGGGCAATCAAGTCAATGTCGTCATTCGATATTTCCCAACTCAGGTATATCTTTAAACGATTCTTGTGTTATAAATGTCTAATTCCAGTTCATCAATCAAGATCTAATTGTTAAATGTTTTAGATTTGAAAAATATCCGTAGGCATTCAATTTTGCATTCAAAGGTTACTACAAAAGTTTTTATGGACGGTCAAAAGAAAAAGACGGGTATGTCAAGTGGTTTTTAGGGAATGTTGCTTTAGGAAGTGCTGATGGAGCAACCACTTCATTGTTTCTATATCATTTGGACTATGTTCGTTCCTATCTGGCAACTGATTCTGCAGGTACTTCAGCCAATTAAAAACGACAATTTAACGCGTTATTCGATGTATACTGCAAGACCCTTGCAAGTGATGGCATTAGAGGTTTTTATCGTGGATTTGGGGTTTCAATTGTGGGAATTAATCTTTACATAGGGATGTACTTTGGGTTATACGACACCTATTGTATTAATCGGATCATTGCAGGTAAACTTAGAACCATTTACTTTGTAAAGCTGTGATTTTTATTTTGACTTGAATAAACAATCTTCAGGACAATTTTACTCCCAATTTCTTTTTGGGTTGGAGTGTGTGCATCAAATGTGCATTGATCGGCTGGCACGGAAGTACTTAGTATGCACAATGATGGGCCTATATGTTACGGGTAAAACTTATTTTGTTCAAACGTTCAATGAAAAGTCATTTATGATTACAAAAGCTATATTATATCAATAAAGTTAGCTTATAAGAATTCTATAATCAAAGGGATTTTTGTAGTAAAACACATATTTTTTTTTGTGACCTTAGAATGATTTGCCAGTTCTTCCTATTTGAAAAGTTTTTTATTTTTTATATACTGAAGTACCTTTCTTTTATGGTGTGACCATTGAATAAGACCCTTATTTTTGGTACCTATTAAGCATGAGTTTGAATGCGTCAATATCGTTATAGTTTACTTCACACATAACAACATTATTTTGCACATTACTTTCGCCATTATGAATATGTGTTAAGTTTTTCGCATTTGTTAAACTTTTTTTAGTCTTCCAGTATCTACATGCTCTCGGAGTATCGGGATAGGCTCACTAAAGAAGTAACAAACTCACAAGGTTCTTAAAAAGCTAATGGGTAAGAGTTCAGATTTTAATGTTGGCAAGGTAAAGTATGAGCACTACTGCATAGAGATGAAAATTTTGACTCACATACTTATGAACGGGTCCTTTAATTTGGGTTGTGTGTAGCTCAAACGGGTGAAATAAAATTTTAAACTAAAAATGAAATGGGTTAAATGGTTTTGAAGCTACTTGAAGTGACAAACTACTAAAATAATAACTTATTATAGATATAAGGCAAAAAAAAAACCTTTAAAACTGGTACAGGCTATTATGAATTACATGATTGATATTTTTTGTTTTAATGTCGAGCGAACACGGCAAATCGTGAAGACGTTTGGTGCAAGAAATGAGTTATAAAAGATTTAACCTATGCATTGTTTACCCATTTATCTGACTTAGCATGTTTTCAAATTAGAAAATAGGACATGGTTTACCAAAACAAAGAAATTAACCTTTTGACAAATTAGAATGTGAGGTGGAGTGGAAATGAGGTAAGGTGTTGAGTTTATAAAACCCGATTAACTTACGAGCGATTTAACCAAGCTCTTGATTTTTAACATAGAAACAAGGATTGTAAGATTAATACGCATAAACTAACATTATGGAAAAGCCAATGAACATGTAGTAAGTACTTTATGGCATGTTCCTACCATTGCTTATGGCCTTGTGCAGCCCTTGCTCTTTATTAATGGGATAATAATGCTGCTCTGCAGCGTTGATGCATACACGTGCTAATATTTTACATTCTGTCGTTTAGCTATGTTGTGTTTTATCTGTGCTTGCACTTCATTCTATCTGGTCTCTAAAGTACTTTCTTTGGCAGTTAATAGATTTCCAAGATGTCAAAAATGAATGCATAATGATGTTGCCGATTTAAAAGAATCACGCTCATCCTCATGGCTCAAGCGATTTATAGGACGTGCCAAGAAGCTGTTGTTCGAGGTATATTGTTTGTCGCTAAAGTAATTTCTTTTATCAGGTTATCTGACGGATCTGGTTACCACCATTGCCGCCACAAGTAAAAAATGCATAGTTTGGTGCTCACAGGTGGTTGGCCCCTTGACGTATCGTTTGCTCAAGGGAACCAACAAATTGCCATCATTATATGGATTGGTTACCCGGGAGAAGCTGGCGGTAGAGCACTTGCAGAAATCATATTCGGAGATCACAATCCAGGTCTAGGTGCACTTTTTTTTTTTAAATATGAAGTTTTAAGTTAAAGCTATTACGTCAAACTTAAAATTTATTTGGTTTTAATATCAATACAGGTGGAAAGCTACCAGTGACTTGGTATTCACAAGTGTTCCAATGAACAACATGAACATGAGATCTCTTAAGACAATCTTTATGTATTTGGATCTGAGGACCAAAGCTGACAACATACTTAAGCAAAAAGGAAGTTTTTCCAGCTATCTTTATGTCGATGAACTTAAAGAACACCGTAATTTTTTGATACTTAAGGTGGCACAAGTACATTCAAACATATTTGCTGAAACTGAAAATAAACCCGTTGGTGGAAACATAAAGGTATGTTATATCTTAATATGCTACATCTGTAAAGTAATTAGATCCCATATTTAGCTAAAACAAGGTTCAAGACATTGATGTCAATACCCGTCCGTGCACGTCTAAAACTATGCAGTTCAATGTTGTATAATAGGGGAATTATGATATTTCTTAACTTAATGGTATCTAACATGATCTCAAGTCGAGTCAATTTTAGTTTTTTGAATAATTTACAGAAAAGTCATAATATGAAGTTGATGTATTAAGTTGTTGCCTTGAATGATTGTTTATGGCCATTATGTGTTTTTGAGGTACTACTTCATTTAATAGATGGTCTTAATTTTAATATGGTGAACAACCACTCCATTTATACCTCTTACCAAACCTTTCGCTATGTTCCCGAGTAAAAAGAGAAATCAGAAATGAATTTTTATCTTGTGTTCCTAAGTTGGAAAGAAAAGAGGAGGATGTAAGGAAAAAAAGGCTTTAATATCAACTTCACTCTATTTCATTCCAATTTGGGAAAAAGATTAAGAGAGTAATTTTGGTGTAATTTACGATCCTTTACTTTCTTTTTCTCTCCTAAAAAATCTCAGGAACACAATTTTTTTTACTTACAATCCCAAAGCTTTTTCTTTCACTCCAAAAAATAAACTCAGGAACAGAGTGTTTGTTTAAAATAAAATGTGTTAATCTTTGCTTCTTGGTTGTTACAAAATGACATGCGGTTATAATCTTTTACAGAAAATTAGCGAAACATGTCAACTGTGCTGAAACATGTTTATTTTTTATGTTATTGTGTGAGTATATTGACACCCTTTTCTGCTTCTTTTATAATTTTTGAAAAGCAAAACCCATTTGGTTTCACCTAACACGATCCAAACCATTTCGACAAGTATTGAAAATCTTGGTATGATACACATAATCGAGCTCTCTTCTTCGGATAATACAAAATTAAAAGCCATAATAAAAAACAAAAATTAAATTATTTTTTTAGTAAATAAAAATATTTTATTCAAAAAATTAGAAAAAACCCCGTGCGTGCACGGGCCTTATAACTAGTATAATTATATAAGAATTATTGTATAGTTTGGTCCCTTCAAAATTACACAACTTCAATTTGGGCTCTTCTACAAACTTCTTCAAGCTCCATCACCGAAGTTATCAAAAAACCATGCACCGCTTCAGCGGGATTGAATGCGTTGGTATCGATGTAGCTAGGCTAAGATGTTAAGGTGATGCTCTATTGCTTTTAATGTTGTAAAAAGATGCTACTATTTCATCCATCTTTATGTCTAATATATTCCTAGGTGAGTAAATGTGCATGTGATACAAATTTATAGTTACAAATAGTTATAGTTGCTATATATCTTGTGGTTATGTGTTTCATGTAACTAAGTGCAATTTTTCTACAATTTACTTTAGTTGGGCCACTTATTTTTTATTTCTAGAAAACCGCATAATAAGAAAAATGATAAAAGATAAATGTATTATTAAAGTTATTAATTTAAAATTAAAAATTAAAAAAAAAATAGTTTTGATGGTCATTAAAAACTTTGATGGTAAAATTTAAATAGTAATTATGAAAATGTTGTCATAATAATATAAAGAGTATTTTAAGTACATATGTTAGTCTTTTTCCTTATTTTCATTTTAAGAGTTTCTTAGCATTTTTTTTATATGTAATAAAGATATAGATATATATGTTTTTAGTTTTTATACATGCCATTAGTACCATGTTCAACGAAACAAAAAGTATCTTCAAAAACAAATAAACACCAAAGCAAATAATTTAAATAATATTATTTAAAAAACTATTCTCTCCATCAAAGAGTGTTAAAAAAAAGTGAAATTATAATACGTGTAACTATTGTTAGTTTTAATTGATAAAAATCCAGTTTTACCCTTATAGTTAATATAAAAAAACAAAACATAAGTAATTAATACAAGTTTTGATTGTAAGAATGACGTAAGAAAACCAGTTATAATTACTGTCCATATATAAAAACTGGACACTTATTTTAGAACAAATATAAATATTAAGGTGGCCTTTTTTCATAAGGAGAGAGTAATAATATAACAATATAGGTCATTAATCATGTGTTGATTTCAGATACTCAATCCGCGTTTGTTGTTAATAGGCAGATATTCGACGGGCCTTTCATTTTAAATGAGATTTTACATTGGTGTAAAAGGAAGAAAAAACAAGCCATGTTTTTCAAAGTTGATTTCGCTAAGGCATATGACTTGGTTCGCTGGGATTATTTGCTAGATGTACTCGAGGGTTTCGGGTTCGGTCAGACTTGGTGTAAGTGGATTCGTGGTACTTTTAGTTCCGCAAAGGCTTCGGTTTTGGTTAATGGTAGCCCATCAAACGAATTTTCCTTTCATTGTGGGCTTAAACAAGGTGATCCCTTATCTCCTTATCTATTCATTCTCATTATGGAATCTCTACACATGTCTTTCACTCGAGCAGTCGACGAAGGTGTTTTTAAAGGTGTTCACTTACAAGGGTCGACATCTATTTCTCATCTTTTCTATGCAGATGATGCTATGTTTATAGGGGAGTGGTCTGATGCTAATTTGAAAGGTATTGTCAACATTCTTCAGTGTTTTTTTCTTGCGTCAGGGTTGAAAATTAATATTCAAAAGAGCCAAGTTTTGGGAGTGGGAGTTTCTAGTAGCATTGTGATGAAGGCGGCGTCTTCAATTGGTTGTGGTGTTATGCATAAGAAGTTTCGCTACTTAGGAGTGATGGTGGGAGAGTGTATGTCTCGTCATAAAGCATGGACTGATACAGTGCTAAAGTTAACATCGCGACTTTCTAATTGGAAGGTGAAAACCCTCTCTATCGGTGGTAGATTGACTCTTTTGAAAGCGGTTCTTAGCGCCTCCTCGTTATACAATATGTCTATTTTTAAGGTTCCTAAAGGAATTTTGAAATCTATGGAAGCAGTTCGTAGCAATTTTTTCAATGGTGTTGATTCTATGGCCAAGAAAATCACATGGGCTACTTGGAATAAGATTTTAGCGTCTAATAAAAATGGGGGCTTAGGTGTGTCTAGTTTCCATGCTCTTAATCGTGCTCTCCTCCTCAAATGGGTGTGGCGTTTTATTTCTCAAGATGGTTCGTTGTGGTTTCGTGTTATTAAAGCGTTGTATGGGACTTCGATTGCTTTACATCCGGTGAATTTATCGTCCAATTGGTGCTCTATAGTTCGTGAATTACATCTGCTGACGGACAAAGGCTTCGATTTTTTTTCTCATTGCAAAAAACGCATAGGGGATGGTAACGGAACGCGTTTTTGGTACGATAAATGATTGGGAGATAAGCTCCTTCAGGATCTCTTTCCCCGCTTGTTTGCGCTTGAGTTGGATAAAGAGGCCTTGGTTGCTGATAAAGTGAAGGATGTGGTGACGCATTCCTTCAAGCGACCTGTGAGGGCTGGTTCCGAACATCAACAATTGGTTGGCTTAAATTCATTAATGGAGTCGGTGTCGCTTTCTCAATCTCACGACGGATTGAGTTGCGACTTGTCAGGCGATGGAGATTTTCGTGTCAAATAGGTTCGTAACTTTCTTGATAAATTATTTCTTCCCTCTCATGTCGAATCCACGAGATGGGTGAAGTATATTCCAATCAAGATCAATGTCTTTGCTTGGCGAGCCCGTCGTGACTATCTTCCTACTAGAGCTAACCTTACTCGTAGAGGAATTTCCTTGGATACTCCTATGTGCCCTTTATGTTTATCTTCCGAGAAGGACATCCATCATGTTTTATGTAGATGTGATTTGGCTCAGATCATTTATTGCCGGATATGTCGATGGTGGGAGTTGAATTGGCAGGATTTGATGTCATTTTCGGAATGGAACTTATGGTTTTTATCTATTCGTCTTTCGACCAAAGTCAAGAATCTGTTGGAAGGCGTTTTTTGTGTTGCTTGGTGGTCTATTTGGGGATTCAGGAACCGTACTGTTTTTAATGAGATGCCTCCAAGAAGATCGGTGATGTTTGATGATATTGTGCCTTTATCTTTTAATTGGTGTTCAAGTAGATGTAATAGGGTGTTTTCTTGGGAGTCTTGGTTAAAAAACCCACATTTAATTTCCTTGTAATGTTTCTTCTAGCTTCTTGCTAGTTTACAAAATTTGTCGTTCAAAAAAAATCATGTGTTGATTTCAATATCGTTACTTCATCCGTTCCAAAATAACTGTGACAAAAAAAACATTTAATGCATGTGTTTTGTGGAATAATTAGATAACTTCAATATATTTATATCATAGTGAATATATGTTTATCAACTAAAAAAGTTTATAAAATATTGATGTGACATAACTACTAAATTTATAAAGCTTTATATAAATTAACCATAGTGGATGCCCTAATTATTACAACTTCTATTTATCGTATAGGCATATATAAAATGAGAGTTTTATGAAAAAGTTTATAAAACATGAAATGATTTATAAATTGAGTCGTCTAAATAAATAAAGGTTTATGATAACATGAAATAAAATACGTCTAGTTATATTAACTTTAAGTCACATTAAAGAAACTTGAGAAACTAAGGAAGTGAACATTTTCTCATAAATTGCATACTTAAGAAAGCCAGGTCTTGAAGTCACAAAATCCATCAAGTGAAAACCAGTAAGTCAAAGCAAACAATAAACCAAAGCTTACATATTACCAAAGTTTAACGACCATAATCTGGGTGCTAAAACATCGGCATGCAAACAAATTCCAGGTGCATCTTCTTTAATTGAAGCTCAGCAAAAGGTGCAGCTCGGTTATCCTCGAGCCACTTGGTCGTGTCAGCAATGACTCTCTTCATTTCTTCTAAGGCATGGTTGTTCTCGATTCTGCACTCCTTAATCTTTTTCTTCATTTTGTATAAGCAATCCTCTAATGCAATGTATTCATCTGCTTTCTTCTTGTATTCTTGGTCCTCGTGTTTGTACTTCTCGGCATCTTTTATCATCTTTTCTATCTCTTCCCAGGATAGTCTTCCATCTTTATTGGTAATTGTAAGTTTCTCCATCTTACCAGTTGATACTATACCAGCGGTCACATTAAGGATGCCATTGGCATCTATTTCAAAGCATACAAACAATGAACCGACTCCTTTGGGAGCAGGTGGTATTCCACATATTGAGAACTCACCCAATAAGTGGTTATCTTTAGATCTGGATCTTTCACCTTGATACACCACGATACTTGCAGACAATTGGTTGTCTTCACTTGTAGTAAAAGTTTTGGATTTACTTGTAGGAATTGGAGTGTTCCTAGGGATCACAACATCAAGTTTTTCTCCTTTTACATTTATACCAAGGGACAAAGGAGTTACATCCAAAAGAAACAAATCTCGAACATTTTTACTACTGTTAGCACATAAATTAGCAGCCATAATGGCTGCACCGTATGCAACAGCCTCATCGGGGTTCACACTCTTACATAGCTCTTTGCCATCAAAAAATTCCTGCAGCATATGTTGAACCTTCGGAATCCTAGTTGAGCCACCAACAAGAATCACTTGATCCACACATGTTTTATTCATGTTAGCATCACTTAAACATGCCTCTACAGTTTTGATACACTTATCAAACAAAACCATGTTCATCTCTTCAAACTTAGCTCGAGAAAACTGCACAGAAAAGTCGATTCCCTCATGCAAGCAATCTATATCGATTGAAGCCTGAAAAGAACTTGAGAGAATCCTTTTTGCTTTCTCACAAGCACATCTCAACCTCCCCATTGCTCGCTGATTCCCCGTTAGGTCCTTATTCCATTTCCTTCTAAATTCCCGAACACAGTGATCAACCATATTGTTATCGAAATCTTCACCTCCCAAATGAGCGTCACCAGCGATAGCTTTCACCTCAAAAACATCCCCTCCCTCGATGGTCATTATTGATACATCAAAAGTGCCACCATCAAGATCAAAGACGAGCATATTTACCTTGCCGTTAATATCAGACTTATTGTCTAGACCATATGCAAATGCAGCTGCTGTAGCTAGGCTCATTAATCATCCTAACGATGTTTAAGCCAGCGATAGTTCCTGCATCCTTGGTTGATTGACGTTGTGAATCATTGAAATAACCGGGGACAGTTATCACCGCATCTTTGACCACTTTACCAAGGTATAATTCAGCAGTTTCCTTCATCTTTTCTAGAATCATTGATGAAATTTCTTCAGCCAGAAAACTCTGCTCTTGACCTTTGTAGGTAACAACAATCTCTGGCGTGTCATGAGACCCTTCTATGACCCTAAAAGGCCACAGCTTCATGTCTTCCTGAACTTGAGAGTCACTGAATTTCCTTCCAATCAACCTCTTAGCATCTGAAAATCAAACGTTCATTGTGTAAAGTGAAAGCCGTCTATATCGAGGGAGATTTTATAAATTGTAGCATTTGACAAGATATTTTGGATATGATGCTATTAATAACTTCATGTAATAATGCAACAGAATATGCAAATAAACATCATGCAGATACCAAGGGCTTGTAGCCTAGAAGTACCCGTGAGATGCTCAGTCCATAACCAAGTCGTTGTTGCTTCAAGTCAAGACACTTGTGTGAGATAGTTGTAGTGTATATATATTGTGAAAGAGTGTTTGTTTGTCTTTGAGAAAATAAACATCATGCCGATATATGAGCACCCAATATAATTAAACCTCAACCTTTTGATAAGCATGAACACGCTACAATAAATATGGTGAAATCCTGGCACAAATTTAACAAGCCCTAGAAAGAAACTATCAACAGTCCTAAGAATAAGTGTATTGAGCTTGTCGATTAGTTATCCCGATGAGGACTATTCTAGCTAGTTCCAATTTAAGTTAGCTCTCAACAAGCATTATAGGGAATTGCGCCAAGATGTTCTGTTACCTAGTTAAGCGTATATATAAAGTGGTGTTTGGTTTTAGGAGTGCTGAGAGTATATTAAGACTCATTACGAACGTAGCTTAAATTAATTTCATAGAACACATTAGAGTTCTTACAAATATGTACGTACTATATATATTAAATACTTTCCACTGCATGTTGCTGATACTCTTAAACCTTATTAATAAGCATAGATCTGTGATTACAAAAGTTACAAACTCCTTCTATCAATCAAACTTTCTAATAGTTGATCAAAATAAATAACGAACGTAGTAAAAAGACTAGAAAAAAAAGTAGACTGACCAAATATGGTGTTAGTAGGGTTTATTGCTGCTTGGTTCTTAGCCGCATCACCGATTAGTCGTTCTGAATCGTCAACAAAAGCAACGGCTGATGGCGTGGTTCGGTTGCCTTGATCATTAGGTATAATCTCCACCCGATTGTGCTTCCAAACTGCCACGCATGAGTATGTTGTTCCAAGGTCAATGCCAATCACCGGCGCATTGTCTCCACTTCCGTCCATTACTTTCAAACTGTTAATCTTTAACCAAGAAACAAAGCTTAATCACAAGGTAAAAAGAGTTGCAAACTAGAAATTCCTAATGGCCCCTATAGATAAGGACTCATTTGTTTCATTTTTAAAAGTTTAACATATGTGGACACGAGTTTACATTTTAAATACGGCTAAATTACTGAAAGCAAAAATATACTCCCTCCGTCTCAAATTAATAGTCCATATTTCCTTTTTGGGTTGTCTCAAAAAAATTGTCCACCTTCCATTTTTAGTAATAAATATGGAATTTAGTGGGGGAATATTCCTTATGAGTGGTAGAAAATTGCCATGGTCCCACTTTTATTAAACTTGATGAATTTTGTCCCATGACAATAATTTTGAGACGGAGGAAATAATTATTAATTAAATTGTAAGCACGGGTTACTTTAATATAAAAATAAATATATGCGATTGTACTTAAAACAATGACTCATGTGATTCTTCTAGAAAAACATTTTTAAAAAACTTTAAGGAGTATACTTTAACTTTATCAACGCTCATTATATGCTATTAAACTTGCATCATGTGTATAACATAAAATCAGTAGTGAAATTTAAATAACAACATCAACATCTTCGTCAACTAAATAAAATTAAATCTTGAGTTACTTAACAGAAATTTTACAAATATTTTACCAAATTCAAATGGATATTAATGCATAATGAAAAACTCGTGCATAAGTATTAGTTGTACTTATATCACAATTTTCATGGGCAAATTCTTATATGTGTATATACTGAAGTAAAATGTTAAAATAAATTTGATTTATGTGTAATTTCGTGCGTGCACGAAACTTATAACTATATAATTATATGCAATTACCTTTAAAGACACAATATTCAGTATTAATACAGAATAATTTTTTTTGTCAAAACTCCGTGCGTGCACGGGTATTATAACTAGTAAAAGTATAAACGATCATGCAAAGAAAACAAATAAGGTAAAAATTATCCAATTCCCGTATATTAAACTAAAAATTAAAATTAATTTTGATTCATGTTTAAACCTCCCGCATGCACAAATCGTATAACTAGTGTGATGGAAGAGAAAACTAATTAAAAGTATTTAAAATCACTGGGTGAGCACATGCTTATGACCCGACCAAATCACCGTCGACCGGACTTGATCGAAGAATGAGAATTGGGAAAACCTATACTGATAACTAGAGCGGTAGGGGTTCACCGGTCGGTCGATTTTTACAAATACGCAACAGTTTTGCAAAGAAAATGAAAAAAGTTGGAAGATGGTACCAGACTGACCAACTTAGATTGTACCAAGACGAAAAGACAAATCAAAGGATCAAGAATTGGATCGGTGAAACTGTGGTCGGTTTTGTTTGGGTTTACTCGGTCTTGATCATGTTCGGTGTTTGGGCCGATGTGTTTGGCAACAAGGTTACACAAATATAAGTTGATAGATAGCTTATTCACTGTGGATTAGCGATTATTTCGTTAGCTAGTTTTGGGCGATTCCAAAATTTTGGGTTTTTGCTTTCTTTGACCAGCACATCTAAGCAAAATAAAATATGATTAAATTTCGAGTCTTCACTAGCTAGCAAGATTCTTGTACGTTGCTCATAGTCATAGTGTATTTAACTAAGAAACTTGACAAACTAAAGAAGTGAACATTTTCTTTCATGAACTTAGATTGTAGCTAGAGAAAACCAACTGAATCCATTAAGCAAATGACCATATATATAAGTAAATCAAACAATAAAACATAAAGTTTACCTATCCAAAAAGTTTAACGACCATGAAAGCTAAAACATTTGCTTGTAAATAAAATCTAGGTGTTCCTTCTTGAGTTCAATCTCAGCAAAAGGTGCAGCTTGGTTTTCTTCGAGCCACTTGGTTGTGTCAGAAATGGCTTTCCTCGCTTCTTTCCATATACTGGGGATCACCATTCTCAAGAAACTGACCTCATTAATCTTATTCTTCATTTTGTATAAGCAATCCTCTAATGCATTCTTGGCATCCGCTTTCTTCTTGTATTCTTCGTCCTCGTGTTTGTACTTCTGGGCATCTTTAACCATCTTTTCAATATCTTCCTTGGATAGTCTTCCATGCGTATTGGTAATTGTGAGTTTCTCCATCTTACCGGTTGATACTATACCAGCGGTGACTGTGAGAATATTATTGGCATCTATTTCAAAGCTTACCAAAACTGAAGAGACTCCTTTGGGAGCAGGTGGTATTCCACATATTGAGAAACTTCCCAACAAATTGTTATCTGTGGATCTGGATCTTTCACCCTGATACACCATGATATCCATTTTAGATTGTTTGTCTATGGTAGTTGTAAACTTTCTGGATTTACACGTAGGAATTTGAGTGTTTCGGGGGATCACAACAGAGAATACTTTTCCAAGCGATTCGATACCAAGTGACAATGGAGTTATATCCAACAGCAACAAATCTTCAACACTCTTGTCACTATTCCCGCTTAAGTTTGCAGCCATAATGGCTGCACCGTATGCCACGGCCTCATCAGGGTGTACACTCTTGCATAACTCTTTTCCATTGAAATATTCCTGCAACATACATTGAACCTTAGGTATCCTAGAAGATCCCCCAACAAGAATCACTTGGTCTATACACGATCTCTTCATCTTAGCATCAGTACTTAAACACATTTCTACAATCTCGATGCACTTATTAAATGAATCCATGTTCAACTCTTCAAATTTAGCCCGACTAAATTTGATAGAAAAGTCAATTCCCTCATGCAAGCAATCCAATTCGATTGATGTTTGACTAATACATGAGAGAACCTTTTTTGCCTTCTCACAAGCAGATCTCAATCTCCCCAGTGCTCTTTGGTTCTCTGTCAAGTCCTTATTCCATTTTCTTTTGAATTCCCGAGCACAATGATCCACCATTCGGTTATCGAAATCCTCACCTCCCAAATGAGTGTCACCCTTGACAGCTTTCACCTCAATGATACCCCCTTTCTCGATGGTCATTATAGATACATCAAAAGTGCCACCACCCAAATCAAAGACGAGCACATTTATTATCTTGCCGTTAATATCAGACTTATTGTCTAGACTATATGCAATTGCAGCTGCTGTAGGTTCATTAATCATCCGAACGACATTTAACCCAGCAATCGTGCCTGCATCCTTTGTGGATTGACGCTGTGAGTCATTAAAATAACCTGGGACAGTTATCACAGCATTTTTCACTTCTTCCCCAAGATACATCTCGGCAGTTTGTTTCATCTTGACAAGAACCATCGATGAAATCTCTTCGGCTAGAAATTCCTTCTTTTGACCTTTGTAGGTAACAACAAACTTTGGCGTGTCATGAGACCCTTCAATGACCCTAAAAGGCCACAGCTTCATGTCTTGCTGCACTTGGGACTCACTGAATTTCCTTCCAATCAACCTCTTAGCATCTGAAAACAAAAGGTCAATTTTGTAAAGTGAAAGCCGTCTATATCGAGAGAGATTTTATTTTAAAAGGGAATTGTAGCATTATGACAAGATAATTGGGATATGATCCTATTTATAACTTCATGTAATAATGCAACAGAATATGTAAATAACATTAGCCTAGAAGTACCCGTGAGAGGCTCAATCCATAACCAAGTCGTTGTTGCTTCAAGTCAAGACAGTTGTGTGAGATAGTTGTAGTGTATATATATTGTGAGAGAGTGTTTGTTTGTCTTTGAGAAAATAAACATCACGCCGATGTACGAGCACCCAATGTATTTAAACCTCAACCTTTTGATAAGCATGAACACGCTACAATAAATATGGTGAAATCCTGGCACAAATTTACCAAGCCCTAGAAAGAAACTATCCACAGTCCTAAAAATAAGTGTATTGAGCTTGTTGATTAGTTATCCCGATGAGGACTATTCTAGCTAGTTCCAATTTAAATTAGCTCTCAACAAGCATTATAGGGAATTGCCAAGATGTTCTGCTACCTAGTTAAGCGTATATATAAAGTGGTGTTTGGTTTTAGGACTGCTGAGAGTATATTAAGACTCATTACAAACGTAGCTTAAATTAATTTCGTAGAACACATAAGAGTTCTTACAAATATGTACGTGCTATATATATTAAATACTTTCCACTGCATGTTGCTGATACTCTTAAACCTTATTAATAAGCATAGATCTGTGATTACAAAAAGTTACAAACTCCTTCTATCAATCAAATTTTCTAATAGTTGATCAAAATAAATAACGAACGTAGTAAAAATACTAGAAAAAAAAGTAGACTGACCAAATATGGTGTTAGTAGGGTTTATTGCTGCTTGGTTCTTGGCCGCATCACCGATTAGTCGTTCTGAATCGTCAACAAAAGCAACGGCTGATGGCGTTGTTCGGTTGCCTTGATCATTAGGTATAATCTCCACCCGATTGTGCTTCCAAACTGCCACACATGAGTATGTTGTTCCAAGGTCAATGCCAATCACCGGCGCATTGTCTCCACTTCCGTCCATTACTTTCAAACTGTTAACCTTTAACAAAGAAACAAAGCTTAATCACAAGGTAAAAAGAGTTGCAAACTAGAATTCCTAATGATCCGTATTTATAGACCACATGAGGAGATGTCGAGTAAATAGGATTTGATTCCCTCTCAAACTAGAAATTCCTAGTTACATTATATACATAATTATACTAAACTAAGTTACATAAATACCCCTTGTATTATTATTCGTATTCTAACACAAATTTAATTCTGTGTTGAGGATAACTCCGATCAAGTTTATCTTTTACCGTAATATTATATGAAGTTCTTTTGTAAACTCGTTTTTTATAAAGTAAAATACCAAAACTTTAGACAGATACTATTTTGATATAAAATAATTTTTTCCGTAATATAAAGCTGGTAACTTTCTTATAATAACATTGTTTAAAGAGATTCGGGTAAAAGAATAAATGTATATACTCCATAAGATTGTTTTACTTTAATAGTTTGAAAACACTAAAAGGTAGTCGCTCCACGCAAAATGTAACAAAAAAAGGTGATTAAAACTTTTGGCGATCAGTTTTCCTCAGCTGCACACTTTTCTTGCTGGCAACATTTTTATTTGTCCAAATGGCTACATAATTATATAATATATACTAATTAAGCGTTTAATATGTTGTCGTCATTGATGACGTCAACTTTTTTTGCCCAAATAACATTTCGTTGTTTAAGGCGGTTTGATAAACAGAATTCCACCGTTGGAACAATCTCGACACACACAAACACCACCACTTCTACTATAAGGTTTCTAAAAAATCTTATAAACGCGGAGATTTGTTGATGCGTTTACCGAGCTTTAAATTTATAATCAAGAATTACCGGTTAACTAGGAACACATTCGGGCAAGTATACCCTAGTCGAGTTGTAGTATAGGTTTTGGTAAATCAAGGTCGTCTCAAAAGACTTGGTTGCACTACAAGTGTCGTTTGTTTGTTTAAGCAAGTTACAAGGTCGTGGTTATGATTGTCACGGATCAAACCACTAAGAAAAGCAATATGAGAACAAGCACACAAAGAACATACATGTTTAGACAAATGATCACAAGGATATTATGATGTTTAGTTTGGAAAATATATATTATTAAAGGTAATCTTTCGACCTCTTGAACCAATAATAATAGTCTAGTGTTTTATAAATCAAAGATGCATAAACCTCAATCAAATGGTCATGTCATGAGCCTTATGCCTAAACAAACAACAAAGAAATAATCCATTCGGCCCTTATACTTTGAGGTTATTAATTCGATAAGTTCCATTTACTTGAAAGATAATGAGAACACATATTCAAAAGATTCCTTTAGGCCTTAATCCAAATTAAACTTTTACGTGTTATGTTTATTAATTCTCTTGCACAATCGTCACAAAATACAAGACCAAAATCATTCGTCGACTAATGGATTGGAACTAACCATTGTTAAGAATACTTTCGTCCATTGAACTCAACAATGATCAACCAAAACAATAAACAAGAACAAGTTCCAATTTAACCAAATATGATGTTATCAACATATTTCAAACAAACACTACAATTATCCAAACATCCTTTAATCACAAGTTCTCATATGAAATAAACAAGTATCAAGACAACATTCACAAGAATCACATAATCAACACAATCAAAGAACCAAACATGAACAATAACATTCAACATCATAAAAGTAACAAGGATTTACCCAAAGTAAGATTACATTAGGCAAGGGTGAAGGATTATAGCACTCCTTCAAGCCTCAAATCAACTACAACTTCTAACCAAGCATACTTCTGGAAATGGCAGAGGTTTGTGGTCTTTTGGGAGAAATAATTTTGGTGGAAATTCGTCCTTAAGGGTGTAGGCAAGAATTACACACACAAAACTAAGCCAAAATGGTCTTATTTATAGGTAGAAGCCACCCTTGGCCACCAAGTAAGTTTCTTGGGCACAAAGTGTCATAAATTAGCGGGTATAGGAGTTATTAGGACCATATGATCGGACTTGGGGCTTAATGGCACTTAAGGATGCATTAAAAATGACTTGGGGAGGTCAGATTGGAGCAGCCGTTTCGGTTGTGGGCTCCAACCGATCGGTTGGAGCCATTTGACAGAAAATGATAAAAACCAAACTTGTAGATCTTTCTCTTAGCTTTACGTGGCCATGAACGGGGGGTCAAACGGAGTCCGTATGCAAAAGTTAACGCCAAAATGGTGAAGGTGTGTCGGGAACAACGAGGCTCCCAATATTTCTTTGTTTAAGCTTCTTTTCTTCATTTCTTTCCCGTTTTCCTTCTTAATATTTATTCTTGAGTCTTTGGACCATTATCTTGATGACTTTATCTTCTCGAATATACTCAAAAGTCTGGCTTTTGTTGGGAATTCTTCGTACATGCATAAATATTCGTATTTTACTTCTTTTTCCGTCTTTTTCTCCACTTTCCTGTACTTGGCTACAAATGAAATAGCATACACACTTTTATGCGATTAAGTAACAAAAGCATATGATTATAGCTAAATAACACACATAAAAACACAGATAACGCTACTAAAAACATGTACAATTTGAGCGTTATCATTTGTATTGTGTATGTAATTTATTTTAGTTGTTGTAGCTTTTGAATTTATTTATGTAAAATTTGATGCCGGTTTGATGTAATTCATATGGGTTTTGGTTAATTGTTAATATTTTTGTTTTGTCAGTGTGTTGGTAATTTTTGTTTTGTCTTTACGAGCCGAAATCCCAGACCAAGAACAGATGTCAACAAGAGTATCGCGCAACACGTTATGCCGATGTTTAATACCAATAATACCAGCACACGATACAACATGGTCCCCATAAATATCCTCCGTAAAGACCCTGGAATAAGCTTAGCACTACATCTGGACAGAGAATAGGGGAACGCCTAACTGATAGAATAACACACATCTGTAAGTCCTATCATACATAGTTTGTCCCAACCAAGATATTGGAACCACCCTAAGCTAGTCCGAAGCGTGGTCCTCGATTTGTGATTTTCATAACGCCATCTGTCGAGTAGATAGGGAAAAAGTGGATTCAGCCTTTTGGGTAACATGTGTGAAATATATATCTGTCAGTTTCTTCATGAGTTTGGGGGGAGCGATCTCACTTGGGTTAATTAAAAAGTCAATCTTCATTTTGCATTAAAAGCAAACAAGACAGCATCAAAGCGAGGCCCAAAATTAACAATACCGAATGTAAGAGCATTTTTTAATAAAATTTTATTATTATTATTATTATTATTAATTAATTAATTAAAAAAAACTATTATTATTATTATTATTATTTATTTATTTATTTATTTTTTTTATTATAAAAATCACTTTTTATTATTATTATTATTATTATTATTATTATTATTATTATTATTATTATCAAATTTAACTTATTATTAAAACATATCGACATAAGGTTGGATCGAGTCAAGACACAATAAATTAGAGAAAAGCCGAGATGCTATATGTCCCCCAAACTCCCTAGCTATAGCATCACTTTATTATTATTATTATTATTATTATTATTATTATTATTATTATTATTATTATTATTATTATTATTATTATTATTATTATCACTTTATTAAAAATATAGGATTTATGAGAAATTAGTGAGAAGCCGAGACGTCGACCTTCAATTCCTTTAGCTATAGCAAAACAAATCCTAATAAAGATACACAAATACCATATTATTATCATCACTTTATTATTGTTAATTTGTTATTGTCATTGTCATTGTCATTTTTATTGAAACTCCGTTTCCATTTTTTTAAACTTAAACCCTAGTTCTTCATCGTCTCTGAACATAAAACATACACAAACCATTTTTTTTTAATAATAAAATCTTCTTTATCGACCCAATTCATCTTTATCCCACTTCAACCGAATTTAAATAAAACTAGACTCGATATATGACCAAAGAAATGACAATATTCCTATCGTAGAGAAGCAATCACATTAATAAAACTATAAACGATCATGCAAAGAAAACAAATACAGTAAAAATTATCGAATTCCCGTATATTAAACTAAAAATTAAAATTAATTTTGATTCATATTTAACCCTCGTGGATGCACAAAACGTATAACTAGTGTGATGGAAGAGAAAACTAATTAAAAATATTTTAAAATCACTGGGTGAGCACATGCTTATGACCCGACCAAATCACCGTCAACCGGACTTGACCAAAGAATGAGAATTGGGAATAAAATGCAAAATCTCATCTCAATCATCATTTATCAGGACTCTTCGGCGTACCTATACTGATAACTAGAGTGGTAGGGGTTCACCGGTCGGTCGATTTTTACAAATACGCAACAGTTTTGCAAAGAAAATGAAAAAAGTTGGAAGATGGTACCAGACTTGATCAACTTAGACTGTACCAAGACGAAAAGAGAAATTAAAGGATCAAGAATTGGATCGGTGAAACTGTGGTCTGTTTTGCATGGGTTGACTCGGTCTTGATCATGTTCGGTGTTTGGACCAATGTGTTTGGCAACAAGGTTACACAAATATATATAAGTTGATAGATAGCTTATTCACAGTGGATTAGCGATTATTTCGTGAGCTAGTTTTGGGCGATTCCAAAATTTTGGGTTTTTGCTTTCTTTGACCAGTACATTTAAGCAATATAAACATATGATTAAATTTTGAGTCTTCACTAGCTAGAAAGATTGTTGTACTTAACTAAGATAAGAAACTTGGGGAAACTAAAAAAGTGAACATTTTCCATCATAAACTTAAGGCAAAAATGCATATATATCCCTCCCAAAGTGAATAATTGCATATATATCCTTTGTACAAGTTTTTTATGCACATTTTACAATGGTTTTTATGCATGCTATGGATATATATGCAATTTTGCATTTTCGGGAGGATATATATGCAAAAGCCCTAAACTTAAATACTAGAGAAAACTAACATAATCCGTTAAGTAAATGGCCATATATAAGTAAACCAAACAATAAACATAAAGTTTACCTATCCAAAAAGTTTAAAGAATTTTTGAAAGCTAAAACATTTGCTTGTAAATAAAATCTAGGTGTTCCTTCTTGAGTTGAATCTCAGCAAAAGGTGCAGCTTGGTTTTCTTCGAGCCACTTGGTTGTGTCAGAAATGGCTTTCCCCGCTTCCTTCCGTATACCGGGGATCACCATTCTCAAGAAACTGACCTCATTGATCTTATTCTTCATTTTGTATAAGCAATCCTCTAATGCATTCTTGGCATCCGCTTTCTTCTTGTATTCTTCGTCCTCATGTTTGTACTTCTGGGCATCTTTAACCATCTTTTCAATATCTTCCTTGGATAGTCTTCCATGGGTATCGGTAATTGTGAGTTTCTCCATCTTACCGGTTGATACTATACCGGCGGTGACTGTGAGAATATTATTGGCATCTATTTCAAAGCTTACCAAAACTGAAGAGACTCCTTTGGGAGCAGGTGGTATTCCACATATTGAGAAACTTCCCAACAAATTGTTATCTGTGGATCTGGATCTTTCACCCTGATACACCATGATATCCATTTTAGATTGTTTGTCTATGGTAGTTATAAACTTTCTGGATTTACACGTAGGAATTTGAGTGTTTCGGGGGATCACAACAGAGAATACTTTTCCAAGCGTTTCGATACCAAGTGACAATGGAGTTATATCCAACAGCACCAAATCTTCAACACTCTTGTCACTATTCCCGCTTAAGTTTGCAGCCATAATGGCTGCATCGTATGCAACGGCCTCATCAGGGTGTACACTCTTGCATAACTCTTGTCCATTGAAATATTCCTGCAACATACATTGAACCTTAGGTATCCTAGAAGACCCCCCAACAAGAATCACTTGGTCTATGCATGATCTTTTCATCTTAGCATCACTTAAACACATTTCTACAATCTCGATGCACTTATTAAATGAATCCATGTTCAACTCTTCAAATTTAGCCCGACTAAATTTGATAGAAAAGTCAATTCCCTCATGCAAGCAATCCAATTCGATTGATGTCTGACTAATACATGAGAGAACCTTTTTTGCCTTCTCACAAGCAGATCTCAATCTCCCCAGTGCTCTTTGGTTCTCTGTCAAGTCCTTATTCCATTTTCTTTTGAATTCCCGAGCACAATGATCCACCATTCGGTTATCGAAATCCTCACCTCCCAAATGAGTGTCACCCTTGACAGCTTTCACCTCAATGATACCCCCTTTCTCGATGGTCATTATAGATACATCAAAAGTGCCACCACCCAAATCAAAGACGAGCACATTTATTATCTTGCCGTTAATGTCAGACTTATTGTCTAGACTATATGCAATTGCAGCTGCTGTAGGCTCATTAATCATCCGAACGACATTTAACCCAGCAATCGTGCCTGCATCCTTTGTGGATTGACGCTGTGAGTCATTAAAATAACCTGGGACAGTTATCACAGCATTTTTCACTTCTTCCCCAAGATACATCTCGGCAGTTTGTTTCATCTTGACAAGAACCATCGATGAAATCTCTTCTGCTAGAAATTCCTTCTTTTGACCTTTGTAGGTAACAACAAACTTTGGCGTGTCATGAGACCCTTCAATGACCCTAAAAGGCCACAGCTTCATGTCTTGCTGCACTTGGGACTCACTGAATTTCCTTCCAATCAACCTCTTAGCATCTGAAAACAAAAGGTCAATTTTGTAAAGTGAAAGCCGTCTATATCGAGAGATTTTATTTTAAAAGGGAATTGCATGTAGCATTATGACAAGATAATTTGGATATGATCCTATTTATAACTTCATGTAATAATGCAACAGAATATGCAAATAAACATCATGTAGATACCAATTAAGGGCTTGTAGCCTAGAAGTACCCGTGAGATGCTCAATCCATAACCAAGTCGTTGTTGCTTCAAGTTAAGACAGTTGAGTGAGATAGTTGTAGTGTATATATATTGTGAGAGAGTGTTTGTTTGTCTTTGAGAAAATAAACATCATGCCGATGTATGAGCACCCAATGTAATTAAACCTCAACCTTTTGATAAGCATGAACACGCTACAATAAATATGGTGAAATCCTGGCACAAATAATTTACCAAGCCCTAGAAAGAAACTATCCACAGTCCTAAGAATTAGTGTATTGAGCTTGTTGATTAGTTATCCCGATGAGGACTATTCTAGCTAGTTCCAATTTAAATTAGCTCTCAACAAGCATTATAGGGAATTGCCAAGATGTTCTGTTACCTAGTTAAGCGTATATATAAAGTGGTGTTTGGTTTTAGGACGGCTGAGAGTATATTAAGACTCATTACAAACGTAGCTTAAATTAATTTCGTAGAACACATAAGAGTTCTTACAAATATGTACGTACTATATATATTAAATACTTTCCACTGCATGTTGCTGATACTCTTAAACCTTATTAATACGCATAGATCTGTGATTACAAAAAGTTACAAACTCCTTCTATCAATCAAATTTTCTAATAGTTGTTCAAAATAAATAACGAACGTAGTAAAATTACTAGAAAAAAAGTAGACTGACCAAACAAGCATTATAGGGAATTGCCAAAATGTTCTGTTACCAAGTTAGGCATATATATATAAAGTGGTGTTTGGTTTTAGGAGTGCTAAGAATGTTTTGCTTCGGTGTGTCTTTGCTTCTGGTTGTATTCGTGAATTCTTTCTCAAGCTCCTCACCATTCTTTCAATAAAATTCCTTTTCCGTTCAGAAAAGAAAGATTAGTCGAGTTTATTAAGACTCATTACGTAGGTAGCTTAAATTTTTTAGAACACATAACAGTGATCACAAAATCTATGATTACAAAAAGTTACAAACTCCTTCAATTCTATCAATCAAACATTCAAATAGATGATCAAATAAATAACCAACATAGTAAAAAGACTAGAACAAATAAGTAGACTGACCAAATATGGTGTTAGTAGGGTTTATTGCTGCTTGGTTCTTGGCCGCATCACCGATTAGTCGTTCTGAATCGTCAACAAAAGCAACGGCTGATGGCGTGGTTCGGTTGCCTTGATCATTAGGTATAATCTCCACCCGATTGTGCTTCCAAACTGCCACACATGAGTATGTTGTTCCAAGGTCAATGCCAATCACCGGCGCATTGTCTCCACTTCCGTTCATTACTTTCAAACTGTTAACCTTTAACAAAGAAACAAAGCTTAATCACAAGGTAAAAAGAGTTGCAAACTAGAATTCCTAATGATCCCTATTTATAGACCACATGAGGAGATGTCCAGTAAATTGGATTTGATTCCCTCTCAAACTAGAAATTCCTAGTTATATATACATAATTATACTAAACTAAGTTACACAAATACCCCTTGTATTATTATTCGTATTCTAACACAAATTTAATTCTGTGTTGAGGATAACTCCGATCAGGTTTATCTTTTACCGTGACATTATATGAATTTCTTTTGTAAACTCGTTTTTTATAAAGTAAAATACCAAAACTTTAGACAGATATTTTGATATAAAATATTTTTTTCCGTAATATAAAGCAGGTAAGTTTCTTATAATAACATTGTTTAAAGAGATTCGGGTAAAAGAAAAAATAAATGTATATACTCCATAAGATTGTTTTACATTTATACTTTGAAAACACTAAAAGGTAGTCACTCCACGCAAAATGTAACAAAAAAAGGTGATTAAAACTTTAGGCGACCAGTTCTTGCACACTTTTCTTGCTAGCAACATTTTTATTTGTCCAAATGGCTACATAATTATATAATACATACTAATAGAGTGTTTAATACGTTGTCGTCATTGACGACGTCAATTGTTTTTGGCCAAAATAACAATTCGTTGTTTAAGGCGCTTTGATAAATAGAATTCCACCGCTGGAACAATCTCGACACACACAAACACAACCGCTTCTACTTTAAGGTTTCTAATCAATCTTACAAATGCGGAGATTCGTACTGTGCAATTAATTTGTTTTAGTAATTCATATGGGTTTTGGTTAATTGTTAATATTTTTGTTTTGTCGGTATGTTGGTAATTTTTTCGGGATGTTCGTTCGGATCATATTTAATTAGGGCTATCAAAATTCAGGTGGGCGTTCAAAGAAAGAGGTATGGGATATTTGTTTGAAATTTTTTATTCACAGTAGCAGTTGAATCTTATTAGAAAATCTATTTACACGTTATTACGGTAGTAGTTTATCCATTGAGAAGGATTAAATCCTTCTTATTTCAGAATGACTTTTAAAAACGATAGATTTTTAACTTCGATTCAAGTTTTTCAAGTGTAGAACTCATTTTAATATGATTCTAATTCAAAATGTGTAAAAAAAATTAAAACAATGTTAAAAATTTCACGAGTTTGCGATATAAGTACTATTGTGAATTATCTACACAAATTTAATGAATCATTAGCATAACTTGATTTTTACAAAGATTTGTGAATCAAATTTGTGATTTATAAATTTGATTCATTATTAATGGATGTATACTTGTTAATCAAACCAAAAATATAGCTCAAACGAAGATTTCTCAATCTTCTCAATCTAAAACCTTCTCAATGGAACCAAAGCCTATATTTGTATTGGGTATAACTTTATTGCTTATAACGTAGTGTTAAACATGTACTAGCAGGACATTTGGAAAGTTTTTTTTATTACCCTGCTTACATTCCGGCCACCACCTCCGGCTCTCGATGATCCGTCGAACTTCTACGATCACAAGGTACCATATTTTGATTGATGTTGTATTTATTTTTAGTTTTTATTAGCTTATTGTGATTAAAGATTCTTGAGTTTGGAGGTTTTCGATAAATCATGTTTTCGTGTTTTGATAACTTATACAATTGGTTATTTTTTGCAAGTTTTACTCATTGAGAGCTGACCGATCCCCATTTACATATTCTAGCCTAATTGTTTATTGCATTGCTATTACGTATGTCCGGTTTTATAT
This sequence comes from Chrysanthemum lavandulifolium, assembly GCA_022545495.1. Classification (NCBI taxonomy): domain Eukaryota; kingdom Viridiplantae; phylum Streptophyta; class Magnoliopsida; order Asterales; family Asteraceae; genus Chrysanthemum; species Chrysanthemum lavandulifolium. The sequence continues at coordinate 299,717,188 of CM040241.1, forward strand.
TTGCGTAATCGATCATCGAATATTTGTTACTGAAACAATGCAATAAATGTTCTTTGAAAACACGAAAGCGGCGCCAAGAACGATACCTTTGAATTATAGAGGTATCTCCTACATATTATGTGCTGAAAAAGTTTAAGAACTTCTTCTAAAGCATGATCTTCATCTTCTTTGCAGAGTTCAGCAAGTATTTTTCATAGTTAACATCGGATGTCATTAGTTCATATAATCTATTATTATACCCAGCTTTTTTTGTCTTTTCAATGTTCTCCACGTTCTCGAAGATGGTTACGAGTTTTTTGACAACTTTTGTAGAAAACAAATTTAAGTATGCGTGTTCACTCGGATGCGCTCAAACACATGAGACCACCCGTTGTGTTCCTGGTACAAAAACTATCACTTAGTGGTTTATAAAAAATGAATATCTAATTTGTTTTCTTTCTCTTTTAAGTCCCAAATCACTTTTCGTTTATTGATTTTAGGCTATGTGTTAAAGGCCACAGAAGACGATAGATGAAATAACTCATGATCGTGACATGTTCCCATTCAGTCTCAACTCCAAATATTTTGTTCACCTGCAGCAGGCTGAAAGTGACAAGTGGTGTTTGGATGTGCTATTTAGATGAATGGCTTGGTTTTTTGCTATTGGACATGATCCTGCAACTAAGTTTTTAGATCGGCAGTTGGAGCTTCATTCGGATGGTTAATTTGCTGCTAAACAAATATGTATGTGTGTTTGTGTCAAGTTGCCAGTACAACTTATGTTTGATTTATGATATGTTGATTATTGTTAAACTCGAAACTTGCAGAGCAAAAAGAGAAACAACATCAACACCAACAGAAGAATCAAGAAAAGCACAATGCGAGGCTGGAGCAGGAAGAGATGAAAACACAAAAGGATCTTAAACCCTAACCAAAGACAATAGGCAAAATAACAACGAAAAGGAAGCTAAACCTTTATCTGATGCATAAAGGGATGAATGATCCATTTCACTTACCATGTAAGATTGAATGGATCTTGCCGGGGAAAACCTTTACCCAAAAAAAGATTGAATGGATCTTATTGTGATGTTATGTGACTATCCCTTTTTTGTATAGTAATATTAAGCATAATATACTTGCAGATGCCACTCTAGTCAAGTTTGATGGCATTGTTGTTTGGATTCCGAATCAGCTTTCCTCACTCAAATCTTAAATCATATGTTAATAACATAATAAAAGATTTTAGATTAGCCATATATTCTTTATCTAATATGCTGCAGTCGGAAAAGAAATAGAGGGATAGACATACCGATGTATTTGCTAGAGCATTACAAGTCCCACACGACTCGTTGTTGCAAAGAAGAACCAATGGGATGTCGCCCCAATATAAAGAAGATCACACTGACGACATAATGACCCGAATCTGCATTATTCCGTATGTTGGCAGCATGTGTTGATCTTCAGTGGTTCCTCATATGATTACACTTTGGATTATTAAGGTATGTGTTGTGATAACTTTTTATCATTTATTTGAAATATAAAGGGTTAGTTGAGTTTAGTTAGTTATATCTTTTAAGTTTGCATAGATAAATGAGAATGATCTGGTTTTGCAAGCGGTTAGAACCATGGATGGTGTCAACATTGTATTTATGTCTTTGGGTGATCTTCTAATATTTCAGGTCCTACACTAATTATAAGCTCAAGAAGAAATAAATAAATCGATATAGTGGCCATATTAATAGATTTATCAAGAATGGTACACAAGCAAGTGCGCAATGCTAATAGTTAGAGGTGGGAATTGTGATCTCTTTCATTAGAAATAAAACAATCTTAGTTATAGTAGTATTAATTAAAGTGTACTTCTCTTTAATAAGCAAATAGTGTTAATACAAATAAATCGTAAAAACGTTTATTAATATTTAGCGATCTCTTTGTGTTTTGTTGATAACAAATATAATGTTATCATATGTAAAATTATAAGGATACATGTTATTTTTGTAAAGCATCAACATATATAGTCATTTAATATAAATTGTTGTAATAATTCATTTATTGTAATAGTTTATTAGGATGGGTAAAAAACCACAACCCATGACCCATACCCATGGAGCATATCCATAACCCATGGAGTTAACCCATAACTAGATGCATTGCATCTTTTAGATATATTGTATCTACTTAGATACCTATGGTCCAAAGTCTAGGATCCATGACCCATGACCCATGGGCAAACAGGAGCGTCTCACGGATCCCTCTGATTACACTAGACGGATCCCTCAGGCAAGGGATCCGTGGGATCCGTGCAACAGTAGCAAGAAATTGCCTATAAATAGAGAACCATTTATTCATTGTAACTCACCCCTCTTCTTACAAACTATCTCAGATATTCTTACATTCTTCTAACCTCAGATCTCTTGATCTAGATAGTATTTCTTCTTTCTTTTATTGTGATTCTCATATAGGTCATTTTCTAAGGCGAGATCACGAGCATTTTACAAGTCATCCAAGAAAGAGGTCATTGATTGATTTGTTCCTCCACAAGATTTCTGTAGCGAAGATCTTGTATTTCATATTTCACATTTTTTTTCGTGTTATAGCAGTGTTGGTTTGGTCCTCCGTGTTAAGGACTCGGTATTTAGCTTTGTACCGGAAAAAGTGTAAGCGACGTTGTGAAGGCTTCTTCGCCGAGTTGAAGGAGTTTGTTGACATAGTGCTTGAACTCTCGAGTAGGTGACTAGGGGAGTGGAGTAGAGCAAGGAAGGTGTCCTTGTAGCCGAACCACTATAAATCGGTTGTGTCATTTCTATCATTTACTTTACTTGCATTACTTATAGATCTATACTTTCTCTCCATCCACACGATTTCACATAACATCGAATCTAAAGTTTTTGAAACAAGTTAAAATCGGCAAATCTATTCAACCCCTTCTAGTTTTCCACAAATAGGTTTTCATAGAATTGCTTGAAACATACGACTCTTGAATAGGTAGATGGTAGCATAGATCTCTATTTGGATTAATAATAATTATGTTTCGAGCATTAGTATTGATGCCTACTCCATTGTAAACAACTAGAAACAAGATATGTTGCACAAAGTTTATTCAGCCATTGGAGCTAACAGGCTTACTTTTTTAGGCTTATTAGCTTATTAACTTGAGGTTATGAATTAAAATTTGACCTAATTAGCTTTTCAAAAGTTTAATAGCCAAAAATCTGAAAAAATAGGCTTAAACCACATATAGGCATGAAAAATTAGCTCAAACCAAACCTCCTAAGTTTAACAAGCATATATATTTACCCCATTATTGGTGTACACAAAATGCATTTGCAGCCTCAAAAAGTGACATTCCTGTTAAAAAAGTGATGGAGGGTCAGCCACAAACAAACACGCCAAACAACACCAGAAAACAAAACCCGAAACCCATGCCAAAAAGCCCGCGCCGAAGTTAATCTTGCATTTATATAATTTTAATCTGGAAGCTCCATCACCGAAGTTATCATAAAACCATGCACCGCTTCAGCGGGATTGAATGCGTTGGTATTGATGTAGTTATGCTAAGATGTTAAGGTGATGCTCTATTGCTTTTAATGTTGTAAAAAGATGATACTATTTCATCCATCTTTATGTCTAATACATTCCTAGGTGAGAAAATGTGCATGTGATACAAATTTGTAGTGACAAATAGTTATAGTTGCTATATATCTTGTCGTTATGTGTTTCGTGTAACTAAGTGTATTTTTTTCTACAATGTACTTTAGTTGGGCCACTTATTTTTTATTTCTAGAAAACCATATAATAAGCAAATGATAAAAGATAAATGTATTATTAAAGTTATTAATTTAAAATTAAAAATTCCACAAAAATAGTTTTGATGGTCATTAAAAACTTTAATGGTAAAATTTAAATAGTAATTATGAAAGTGTTGTCATAATAATATAAAGAGTATTTTAAGTACATATGTTAGTCTTTTCCATTATTTTCATTTTAAGAGTTTCTTAGCAGACTTTTTTTATATGTAATACATATGTTTTTAGTTTTTATACATGCCATTAGTACCATGTTCAACGAAACAAAAAGTATCTTCGAAAACAAATAAACACCAAAGCAAATAATTTAAATAATATCATTTAAAAAACTATTCTCTCTGTCTCAAAAAGAGTGTTAAAAAAGTGAAATTATGATACGTGTAACTATTGCTAGTTTTAATTGATAAAAGTCCAGTTTTACCCTTATAGTTAATATAAAAAAACAAAAAATAAGTAATTAATACAAGTTTTGATTATAAGAATGACGTAAGAAAACCAATTATAATTATTGTTCATATATAAAAACTGGACACTTATTTTGGAACAAATATAAATATTAAGGTGGCCCTTTTTCATAAAGAGAGAGTAATAATATACCAATATAGGTCATTAATCATGTGTTGATTTCAAGATCGTTACTTCATCCGTTCCAAAATAACTGTGCCAAAAATAAACATTTAATTCATGTGTTATGTGGAATAGTTACATAACTTCAATATATTTATATCATAGTGAAGATATGTTTATCAACTAAAAAAGTTTATAAAATATTGATGTGACATAACTACTAAATTTATAAAGCTTTATATAAATTAACCATACGGGATGCCCTAATTATTACAACTTCTATTTATCGTAAAAGCATATATAAAATGAGAGTCGAAAAGGTTTATAAAACATGAAATGATTTATAAATTGAGTCATCTAAATAAATAAAGGTTTATGATAACATGAAATAAAATAAGTCTAGGTATATTAACTTTAAGTCGCATTAAAGAAACTTGAGAAACTAAAGAAGTGAACATTTTCATAAATTGCATACTTAAGAAAGCCACGTCTTTAAGTCACAAAATCCATCAAGTGAAAACCAGTAAGTCAAAGCAAACAATAAACCAAAGATTACATATTACCAAAGTTTAATGACCGTAATCTGGGTGCTAAAACATCTTCTTGCAAACAAATTCCAGGTGCATCTTCTTGAATTGAAGCTCAGCAAAAGGTGCAGCTCGGTTATCCTCGAGCCACTTGGTCGTGTCAGCAATGACTCTCTTTATTTCTTCTAACACATGGTTGTTCTCGATTCTGCACTCCTTAATCTTTTTCTTCATTTTGTATAAGCAATCCCCTAATGCAATGTATTCATCTGCTTTCTTCTTGTATTCTTGGTCCTCGTGTTTGTACTTCTCTGCATCTTTTATCATCTTTTCTATCTCTTCCCAGGATAGTCTTCCATGTTTATTGGTAATTTTAAGTTTCTCCATCTTACCAGTTGATACTATACCAGCGGTCACATTAAGGATGCCATTGGCATCTATTTCAAAGCATACCAACAATGAACCGACTCCTTTGGGAGCAGGTGGTATTCCACTTATTGAGAACTCACCCAATAAGTGGTTATCTGTAGATCTGGATCTTTCACCTTGATACACCATGATACTTGCGGCCGATTGGTTGTCTTCACTTGTAGTAAAAGTTTTGGATTTACTTGTAGGAATTGGAGTGTTCCTAGGGATCACAACTTCAAGTTTTCCTCCTAGTACATTTATACCAAGGGACAAAGGAGTTACATCCAAAAGAAACAAATCTCGAACATTTTACTACTGTTTGCACATAAATTAGCAGCCATAATGGCTGCACCGTATGCAACAGCCTCATCGGGGTTCACACTCTTACATAGCTCTTTGCCATCAAAAAATTCCTGCAGCATATGTTGAACCTTCGGTATCCTAGTTGAGCCACCAACAAGAATCACTTGATCCACACATGTTTTATTCATGTTAGCATCACTTAAACATGTCTCTACAGTTTTGATACACTTATCAAACAAAACCATGTTCATCTCTTCAAACTTAGCTCGAGAAAACTGCACAGAAAAGTCAATTCCTCATGCAAGCAATCTATATCGATTGAAGCCTGAAAAGCACTTGAGAGAATCCTTTTGCTTTCTCACAAGCACATCTCAACCTCCCATTGCTCGCTGATTCCCGTTAGGTCCTTATACCATTTTCTTTTAAATTCCCGAACACAGTGATCAACCATATTGTTATCAAATCCTCACCTCCCAAATGAGCGTCACCAGCGATAGCTTTCACCTCAAAAACATCCCTTCCCTCGATGGTCATTATTGATACATCAAAAGTGCCACCACCAAGATCAAAGACGAGCACATTTACCTTGCCATTAATATCAGACTTATTGTCTAGACCATATGCAAATGCAGCTGCTGTAGGCTCATTAATCATCCGAACGATGTTTAAGCCAGCAATAGTTCCTGCATCCTTGGTTGATTGACGTTGTGAATCATTGAAATAACCGGGGACAGTTATCACTGCATCTTTGACCACTTTACCAAGGTATAATTCAGCAGTTTCCTTCATCTTTCCTAGAATCATTGATGAAATTTCTTCAGCCAGAAAACCCTGCTCTTGACCTTTGTAGGTAACAACAATCTCTGGCGTGTCGTGAGACCCTTCTGTGACCCTAAAAGGCCACAGCTTCATGTCTTCCTGAACTTGAGAGTCACTGAATTTCCTTCCAATCAACCTCTTAGCATCTGAAAACCAAACGTTCATTGTGTAAAGTGAAAGCCGTCTATATCGAGAGAGATTTTATTTTCAAATAAAATTGTAGCATTTGACAAGATATTTGGGATATGATGCTATTTCTAACTTCATGTAATATGCAACGAAATATGCAAATAAACATCATGTAGATACCAAGGGCTTGTAGCCTAGAAGTACCCGTGAGATGCTTGATCCATTAACCAAGTCGTTGTGGCTTCAAGTCAAGACATTGTGTGAGATAGTTGTAGTGTATATTGTGAGAGATTGTTTGTTTTTCTTTGAAAAATAAACATCATGCCGATGTATGAGCGCCAATATAATTAAAACCTCAACCTTTGATAAGTATGTGTTGGTTTTATGGATATAAATTAGTAGACGTGAGTTAGGATCGAACTCGAGACTATGGGATTGCACACTTTACGTATGAGAATTTAAAGTTAATAATTAAATATAAATGTTGTATTTATTTATTTATTAAACGAAATAACTAACGGACGTTAAGTAATTAATGTAATGGACTAACGGTCGTTAAATGTTTATGGAAAATGATCAAATTGCAAAAGTTGGGAAGGTTCCGGAATCCCTTTGGGGACTCCTTAACCGATCGGCCTAGGGACAAAACAAGGAAAGAAAAACCAACTTGTTCACCAAGTTTGCTTGGGTATATAAACAAGGCTTGGGGTTTTATTTTTCCATCTCTTGTGCTCATTAGCTAAACCCTAAAAATTGTTTTGTGTGTGTTTTTTATCTCCAAACCGATCGTCCATCACAAGGGTGATCGATCCAAAGCTTTTCCACAAACCTATTTGTTTGATAAAAACTAGCGTTACTTTAATTCGGTTTAGTGCGTGTGTACAAGAACATAGTAATAACATACTTTTGTTATTATCTTGGATTGAATTACAAAGCGGTGAGGGTAATTCACATAATCCTAACTAAATCAAATTAGGGTTCATCCATTGCTAGTTTGTGGATTTGATTCTTGTTCGCTAGAATCAAGAAAAGGTCACGATATTCTTTTATGTTAATTAATTGTTCATTAATAAATCCTATACGCTTCGCATTATTACTTTGATGTTTTGTGATTATTTATTTGAATGTCTTGATATTTAATTCCAACAGTATGAACATGCTACAATGACTGTGGTGAAATCTTGGCACAAATTTAACAAGCCCTAGAAAGAAACTATCCATAGTCCTAAGAATGTATTCAGCTGGTTGATTATATTAGTTATCCCCATGATGACTATTCTTGTTCTAGTTTAAATTAGCTCCCAACAAGCATTATAGGGAATTGCCAAAATGTTCTGTTACCTAGTTAGGCATATATATATATAAAGTGGTGTTTGGTTTTAGGAGTGCTAAGAATGTTTTGCTTCGGTGTGTCTTTGCTTCTGGTTGTATTCGTGAATTCTTTCTCAAGCTCCTCACCATTCTTTTAATAAAATTCCTTTTCCGTTCAGAAAAGAAAGATTAGTCGAGTTTATTAAGACTCATTACGTAGGTAGCTTAAATTTCTTAAAACACATAACAGTGATCACAAAATCTATGATTACAAAAAGTTACAAACTCCTTCTATCAATCAAACATTCAAATAGATGATCAAATAAATAACCAACATAGTAAAAAGACTAGAACAAATAAGTAGACTGACCAAATATGGTGTTAGTAGGGTTTATTGCTGCTTGGTTCTTGGCGCATCACCGATTAGTCGTGCTGCATGAATCGTCAATAAATGCAACGGCTGATGGAGTGGTTCGGTTGCCTTGATCATTAGGTATAATCTCCACCGATTGTGCTTCCAAACTGCCACACATGAGTATGTTGTTCCAAGGTCAATGCCAATCACCGCGCATCGTCTCTACTTCCGTCCATTACTTTTAAACTGTTAACCTTAAACCAAGAAACAAAGCTTAATCACGACGTAAAAAGAGTTGCAAAGAAGAGTAAGAGATAAAAGTAAACCCGAGTATATTTATAGACCATGCAATTCGAGTAAAAAGGATTTGATTCCCTCTCAAACTAAAAATTCCTAGTTACCTTATATACTTATAATTAACTAAGTTACATAAATACCTCTTGTATTATTACTCGTATTCTAACGCAAATATCTGTGTTGAGTATAACTCCGAGTTTAACTTTTACCGTGACATTATATGAATTGAAGTTCTTTTGTAAACGTGTTTTTTAAAGTAAAATACCAGAACTTAATAAAGACTAGGCGAGTACCCGTGCCTAGCAGCATCGGTTTCAAGCGACAGACAATTAACGATATGCGATATTGTGGTAAGTGTTTCGTATAACGTTCGAAATATAATGTGAAAAGATTTCGATGAGACATGATTCACCAGTTTGTATCGGTTTTAACAGGTCCTCTCTGGTTCATTTTCGGATGGCTTTAATTGGTTAGCCGAAAACCGGTGGCGACACCGATTCCCGGTTAAACACGTTGGTCCGGTCCGGTCCGGTTTTCAAAACTATATGTAACATCAACTTGTTAGCTTGTATGAAGTTTTGTGTGTTTCATTAATTTGTATAATGTGTATAATAACATGTACTTTTTATTTTAGGGTGTTTTAAAAATACAATTAATTAGTGTGTTTAATTATTTTATATTTTGTATTATGTTGTAGTTTTAATAAATTGTGCGTTATGAAAATTTTATTGTACTTTTTAATAAGGGGTGTGTTAATTGGTTGTTTTTAATTTGGTAAATGTGCTTTTAATTGGTTGTACAATGTGAATAAATTATTGTATTTTTAAGTAATGAGGTGTTTTAATAAGAGTATTAATTACATTATGCATTTCTATCTCATTTACCAATTTCAACAATTCAACTTTTCAACTTTTCACCTTTGACCGTTTTTCTATTATATGTAGTATAGATATCTTGATATAAAATAACTTTTTCCGTAATAAAGTTGGTACCTTCCTTATAAACATTGTTTAAAAAGAAAAAATAAATGAATATACTCCGTAAGATTGTTTTACTTCTATACTTTGAAAACACTAAGGGTGCGTTTGGTTTGTTGTTATTAGGGTGTTTGATAGAAGACTACTTGAGGCAGTCAATCTCCAAGAATAGAGAAAGGAACAAGAGACTTTTGAGCCAATTTTCTGATATATTACTTCATGCAAAATTAAAATATAAATACTAATAGAAAGCTAAACCACTAAGCTAAACTTTAGGAACAAAACTTGACTGGAAATGTAAACGTGGTAACTAATGCAACTGTGGAAAACCACTTCTTAATTTCTCTTAAATGCATGCATGATACGTAGTGATCATGGAGTCATGTATCAACTGCTTAAGACTTGGTCTTCACCTTCATGCACGTATCAATACCCCCATCTTTAAAATGGACCTTGTCCTCAAGGTCCGGCATGGTGGTAGTACTCGACAGTTGATATGCCCCACGGGGGGTCTATTGTTGGGGTGACAATGGTGTCGGTTCCAGGTGGTGTGTCCTGTGGTGTCAGTTCCGAGAAATCCTCGTTATCAATGAGAAGCAAAAACTGGGGAGGGTTGCACTTGTGACTCTTAAAAAACTTTTCCGGACATCGAAAACAAAGTCCCCCGGCTCGGCGCTTTTGCAATGCTTCAACGGATAGACGGGTTAACGGTAGGGTCTGGTTTGGTTTATTAGGTGCGGGTAAGGATAGGGTGGTTTGTTGGTTCGATGTTACAGGTATCGATAAAAGAGGAGTTGATGGGTTAATATTATGTGACGGTAGGGTGGTTTGTTGCGGGGTGTCGAGCGTTGGGGTATGGAATTGACGTGGTTGAAAAGTGGGTGTGGCAAGGTTAATTTTTTCTTCTACTAACTTTGCTAAACCATACGCTTGGTGAAGGGTTTGGGGATTGTGTAATGAAATCTCGTTTTGAATGTCGGAATGGAGGCCCGAAAGAAAACAATTAAGTAAGGCATCACGAGGTAAGCCAACAAAACAATTACTAATTCTTTCGAATTCAGTTTGGTAGGCGGATACGGTGGTCGTTTGTTTTAGTTTAAACAAGGTGGCTTGATGGTTTTCGTATGATGAAGGACCAAAACGGAGTTCAAGGGCTCGTGAAAATTCAAATTCAAGTACCAAGCGAGTTGTTATGCGCAAGATGTTTGTACCAACTTAACGCGTCTCCCAGAAAGTAAAAATAGTGAGTGTGACCCGTTGAGCGGGTAGGATGGAGTAATACTCAGTAATTGTTAGCTTGAAGATCCAATCTAACGGGTTTGAGCCGTCAAAATTTGGTAGGAATATTTTGGTGGCCGTGGTTGGTTATGTGGTGGCGGGGTAAGGGTGGGGGTGGCGGCGGTGGGGCTTGGAGAAAGGTCGTAATGCTATTGACAAGGCATCGACTTTTGCGCTTAGGGCGATAATTGATCTTGAAACTTGGGGATCGTCATTTGATGTGTCTTTACGAGGAGGCATGGTGAGATCGATAATGAAAGCACCAAATGATAGAAGACTACTGAGGCGCTCAATCTCCAAGAATAGAGAAAGGAACAAGAGACTTTTGAGCCAATTTTCGATATATTACTTCATGCAAAATTAAAATATAAATACTAATAGAAAGCTAAACCACTAAGCTAAACTTTAGGAACAAAACTTGACCGAAATGTAAACGTGGTAACTAATGCAACCGTGGAAAACCACTTAATTTCTCCTAAATGCATGCATGCTACGTAGAGATCATGGAGTCATGTATCAACTGCTTAAGACTTGGTCTTCACCTTCATGCACGTATCAGTGTTGATGGATGGAATAGTAATGGAAGATATGATGAAACCACCTACACATATAAGATAAAAGAAAACTTTCACATTTTGGTATCTTCAATCCAATGTGGTGGGTCCATAACCAACCAAAAAACATTAATGACTTTCAAAGTCATAGACTAATACCCATACAGCCCAACCAAACGAGCCCTAAAAAGATAAATCGCTCGACGCAAAATATAATAAAAAAAAGGTGATTAAAACTTTTTGCCACCAGTTTTCCTCGATTGCACACTTTTCTTGGCAACATTTTTATTTGTCTAATTGGCTACATAATTGCATTTACATAGTGTTAATCTGGAAGAAAAATCAATGCTATTTTTAATTAGATTTTTACCTAAAAGAAATTGAAATTTGTATGATTGTGTTAGCTATTTTTCATTACATATTAAATGATTATCCGCGCATAACGACGAGTGTGTATAACGTTAATTTGTATTTGAAATTTTATTTATGTATTTTTAGTTGTGGAGTAACTGAACCGAAAAATATTTACTAGTTTAAATTGTAATTTAAATATTTAATATATTGCATTGCCTTTTATAAGTAAGAGTATTTTAGTTTAACAATGTTACTTATTTTTTACATTTTAAGCAAATATGTTTTCTCTTTATATGTAGTATAAATATACAAAAGTTAAACCAATTGTGTAATAGTGATAATGTAAGAGCAGCTATCATAAGACCAAGCACCTCTTCAGCGGAATTGAATATTGTGAATGTGATGGAAATTTACTACGGCAAATAATTATAATTGCGATATATACTGTCGTTATGTGTTTTGCAATATTTTTTACAATTTATCTTGATCTCATCTTACTTCGATACTTTTTTAACAGTGACATTAACTTTAGTTGGGCCACATAATAAGAAAAATGATAAAAGATGAATGTATTATTAAATTTATTAATTTAAAATTCAAAATTCCAAAAAAGATATTTTTGATGATCCTCAAAGTTTTTAATGGTAAAAGTCAAAATGTGATTATGAAAATGTTGTCGTATAAAAATGGTAATTAATGTAAAGAGTATTTTATGTACATGGCTATATTAGTCTTTTTCCTAATTCTCATTTTAAGAGTTTTTTTAGCAATTTTTTTTTATATGTAGTAAAGACATAAATATATGTTTTTAGGTTTTATACATGCCTTTAGTACCATATTCGACGAAACAAAAAATATCTTCAAAAGAAAAGAAAACAAAGTGTTCACAAACCTAAAAAATATAGAAACTATGATATGTGTAGTTAATACTCGTTTTGATTGATAAAAAGTTATTTTTACCCTCATAGTTAAAATAGAAATTAGGAATTAATAACTAATGTAAATTTTGATTAGAAAGTTAAAGTATGATTATCAATCATAATTATTGTCCATATATAAAACTGGACATTTATTTGAGATAAACATAAATAATAAGATTGATACTTTTTATGAGACGGAGGGAGTAATAATATATCAATATAGGTCATTAATCAAGTGTCGATTTCAAGATCGTTACTTCATTTGTTCCAAAATAATTGTGATAAAAATAAACATTTTTAGAAGAATCTAAGGAGCATCCATTATAGAAGGTCCAAAAATAGATTTATAATACTTGAAAATGTTTGTATTTATTTTATGGGAGTTGATACTCCCATCACATTTTTTGATGCAAACACCACAACTGTGCACTACAGTGTTGTACTGTGAGCTTTATAACTTGTTAAAATGATATTTGCATCAAAAAATGTGGTGAGGGTATCAACTCACTTATTTTAATCATAGTAGAGATTACATGTCTATGTGGCATGCAAATGGTCCTAAAACTTAAACCTCTTCGTAATCTCGTGACGTTTAATGCATGTATTATCTGAAACAATAATATAACTTTAAAATATTTATATCATAGTGGAGATATGTATATCAACTCAAAAAGTCTATAAAATATTGATATGGCATCAAATATTAAATTTATATAGCTTTATATAAATTAATCATAGTGGCTACCCTAGTTATTTACAACTTTGATTTATCGTAAAGGCATATACAAATGACAGTTTTATGAATAGGTTCATAAAGCATAAAATGATTTATAAATTGAATCACTAAAAAAATATACTTTTATGATAACATGAAATGAAATACGTCTGAGTATATTAACCATTTCATTTAGCCAAAAATATCAAACCGATTTGAGGTGATATCCAACACTAAGAGCGCACGGTATGGTAACACTGATTGAAACGTAGAAGAAGACAAAAACGAAGGAACATGTTTTTTTTTTTTTTTAATTTTTTTCCTTTTTTTTTTAGATTTAAATGTGTTTGTGTGTTTTTATAGTGCGTTTTGCTTGAGAGCCGAACGAAAAAGACAGTGATGGTGGAACTGGTGTTTGAGAGCCACATGAAGAAGATAAGAAACTTTGTCTTTTTTGTTTATCAAAAAATTACATATTTATTCTTTGTATTATATAAAAGTGTGTTGTTCTTTTTAAATAAAAATGTGTTGATTTTTTAATGTGTTTATTAAAATGTGTTATTTTTTTTTATGTAATTTGTATTTTATTTAATACATGAAAAATTAATTTGCTTGAAAAAATGTAAAAAATTAATAATAATGGGTCCCAAAAAGTGAGGTTATGATATGGTGTAATTTTTTAGTGTTAATATTAAAATGTTAAAGTTAATGTGAAATTGATGTGACGTTATTTTTTTTTATAACTCAAGTTATCATACCTTGCCTTCTAATAGGTATGTGAACCCTCCATTTTGCCACGTTAATCAAAGTACTTAAAA
>CM040241.1:299731407-299790374 GCA_022545495.1 Chrysanthemum lavandulifolium
ACTAACTACGATCACAAATAAAGCGTTTGACTTTCAAGTTCAAACACCAAAGTTAGCGGTGATAATTTTTAGACCCACGCTAATCGAATCTATACATATTTTAAGAGATATAAAATCTTTAGCGGTCCGAATTGAATTGTTTGATCTTAAAAGTCAACAAGTATTGGAAAATTTAGTGCACTTGTGGGATTAGTTCACACCTTGTAATGGGTTAGGAGAGTGCAGAGTGTACACCCATAAGGTCCATGAACACACGACTCAATAGTGGTTTGTATTGGTAGTGCTTGTGGAAATCTTTTGGTGAAAATCTTGCTTGTGGAAAATCTTGCTTGTAGTTTCAGCGATAGCGATGTTTCCAACGATAGCGATGTTTCCGAAGCGATCTTGTTTCCAGGCGGTGTATCCAGCGATAGCACTATGAAATTGCGATGTAAATCTTGATAAATGGCGATTACAAGCGTATTATGACCACGTTTAATTGGTCATGTAACCACTACTTGACTATAATGGGGATAATTATGAGGGATATTAATGGGCGATTAATACTCATAATTCCATTGGAATAACTCAAGAGTAACCTCCTATAAATAGGAGATCGATTATGCATGAGATATACATAGAAAACACTAAACACTTATTAGCGAAGGGTTATAGAATTGTGCCTAATTCCATAAGCGCATTTGGTCTTATCCCAGTAGATATTCGTGTAACCCGATGCAATAGGGTCGAATAGTTTACTTTGGAAAGTGATCACACGATTCAAGTGATATCAGGTAACCACCAAGTGGTATATATTCTGCGACCGTTTGTTTTGTTTCTGTTGAGCAGTTGAGCATTTACTGCTGAAGTTGAATATCTTAACCACATTGCAGGAACACACCACCAACAATCAAAGTAAACTATTTAGTGATAATCAATGGCAAGCTGCGCAATGAAACACATGGCATCAAACTTTGCTAAAATTTGGACAAGTTTGAAGGGTGGACTTTAGGGGTGGCGAAGAAGATGCACTTCTTCTTGTCAAGCATGAGTGTGGTCTATGTCTTGACTACTCCAATTCACGATGATGGGGATGATGCTATTGTGGAGCGGATCGAAGGAGGAGCAAATGGGAGAATGATGACTACATATCACGAGGTCTTATTCTCAATGGTATATCGATTCTATGTTTGATATTTATCGAACTTTGAATCTTCAAAAAGCTGTGGGATTCCTTGGATGCCAAATATATGGTGAGGATGCATCAAGTAAAGTTCCTTGTTAGTAATTTCACAAATTACAAAATGGTGATTCAAGACCGGTTATGGAACAATACAATGAACTTCTTGGAATACTTGGAAGGTTTACACAACACAATATGCACATGGATGAGGCTATTTAGGTCTCTTGTGTTATTGATAAACTCTCCTTCTTGGAAAGATTTCAAGCATATCTTGAAACATAAGAAAGAGGAATTAACTACGGTTGAGTTAGGCGATCATCTGCGCATTGAGGATTCTCTCGGAGTGCGGGATAATGATAAGCCAAAGAGTAGCAATGCTCTTGGACCATCTGTTGTCAATATGGTGGAGCATAACAACTCCACGGTACAATGACAACAAAGGCAAGCATAAATATCATGAGAACACAAAGGCGGATCTTAACAAGAAGGCAACACCTACTTGTTGGAAATGTGGCAAGGCGGTCACATTAAAAGGGACTTCAAAGGTGTTAATGTTGGTGGTAAAGCCAATGGATCGAGCACTAAAGGTTCGGGGGTGGTGGTTGACCAACTCACTGAAAGGTCGAAATATGTTTAATAAGTCTTTTTAGATTTATTATGTTACATATGTCTCGAATCTTTTATGTGCGAGGATGATGATGTTGCGTGGTGGGTTGACTCGGTGCAACAGTTCATGTGTGTAAAGATAGAAGGCGGTTCAAGACTTATGAGTCTTTGAATGATGGTTCTATTCTTCACATGAGAAATGAGTCAATAGCCTTGGTGCATGGTGGTGGTTGTGTAGATCTTAGGTTTAGTTCGGGAAAGATTGTAACTTTGTTTAATGTTATTCATGTTCGATATAAGGAAGAACTTGGTTTCAAGTAGTGTTTTGAATAATCATGGATATAAACAAGTTATTGAGTCGATAAATTTGTGCTTTCTAAGCATGGTGTTTTATTGGTTTTGGTTATTTATGTAATCAAATGTTCGGGCTTAATATTTCCACGATAGTGTATTTATTTCCTTGATAGTGTAAATTCACACAATGTGACCACCTCCCGAAATGTGTTTCTACCCTGTGGCATGCTAGACTTGGTCTTGTTCATTATAAAAGGTTGCAAGATATGTCTAAGGATGGGTTGATCCCAGCCTTTGACATGGACACTGAAAAGTGTAAAACTTGCATGTTGACCAAGATTACCAAGAAACCTTTCTAGGGTGTTAGTCATTAGACTAAGCTCTTGGAGCTTGTACATAGTGATCTGTGTGATTTCCATGTCACTCCCTCTTTGGGGAACAAGAAGTACTTTGTGACATTTATTGATGATGCTTCTAGGTTTTGTTATGTTTATCTGTTACATTCCAAGGATGAAGTATTAGATAAATTCAAAGTGTTTAAAGCGAAGTTGAATTACAACTTGGGTCTTTGATCAAAAGATTAAGGGGCGATAGGGAGGTTAGTACATGGATACTCTGTATTTTCGATCATTGGTATAATCCATGAAAGCGCCCTTATACTCCTCGACAAAATGGCATTTACGAAAGGAAAAGCAGGTGTTGAAGGAGATGGTTAATTCCATGTTGTCCTATTCGAGATGAGTCAAGGGTTACGGGGTGAAGCTATGTTAACGACTTGCTATTTATTAAATAGGGTTCCAAACAAAAGCAACAAGGTTACCCTTATGAACTCGGACTAAAAGGAAACCAACCTGAACTATCTCGGGGTGCAGGGTTGTAGGGATGTTGTAAGACTCCCTAATCCAAAGCAAAGACTTTGGGTGAAAGAGGCATTATTGCATCTTTGTTGGATATCTTGAGCATTCCAAGGCTTTTAGATTCTATGTTATAGAACCTAATGAACATGTTTGATTAACTCGATAATTGAATCAAGGGATGCGGACTTTGATGAGAATAGATTCTCATCGGTCCCTAGACTAAGTCGGAGGATTCCTAATGGAACTCATGACAACTTCTTGTATCGAGGTCACGATGATGAACCATCGGTGGTCCACGATGAGATTGTGGTTCAACAACTTTGAACTGTGCTTAGGAAGAGCAAAAGGTCGGGACTCCAAAGTCATTTGGACTGAGTTTCAACTATACTTAGTTGAAGGTACAGGGGATGAGGTCTCGAGACAAATACTCCTATTGCTTCATTGTTGAGGTGATCCCAAGACATTTGAAGAAGCATTGAAGTCCAGGACATTGCTTTGGAAAGAACCAATCAATGATGAGATAGATTCCATAATGGGCAACAACACTTGGGTGTTGGTTGATCACCACCGTGTTGCAAACTTGGGTTGCAAATGGATTTTCAAAAGGAAAATGAAGGTAGATGGAACTATTGAAAAGTTTAAGGCTAGACTAGTTATTCGGGGCTTTAAACAAAAGTCGGGATAGACTATTTTGATACTTATGCCCTTGTGGCTCGTATCATACCATAAGGCTGGCCGATCGCTATGGCATCTATTCACAATCGATTATTCATCGGATGGATGTGAAGATCGCTTTCTTGAATGGTGAATTGGAAGAGGAGGTTTATATGAACCAATCTGGGGCTTCATCTTGCACAGCAATGAAAACAAGGTGTGTGGCGATTAAGTCTCTTTATGGATGAAGCGGGCACCTAAGCAATGGCATCAAAATTAGAAGAAGTGGTTTTGTCTAGTGGTTATGTTCTTAACCAAGTCGACAAATGTATATAGCAAATTTGATGATTACGGTAAAGGAGTCATCATTTGTCTATATGTTGATGACATGTTGATCTTTGGCTGACCAAAATCGGGTTGACGACAAAGGAATTTTGGTCATCAAGGTTCTCCATGAAGGACATGGGGAGTCGGATGTTATCCTTGGTATAAGGATTAAACATGAAAGTAAAGAATTTCTATCTCTTAGTCTCATTATATTGAGAAGGTGCTGAGGAAATTCAATTACTTGAGTATTCTAGGGTGTATCTCAACTTGAGTATTCTAGGGTAATTGGTTGCTTGATGTATTCCATGACTTGTACAAGGCCGATATTGGCTGCGGTGGGAAAATTGAGCGGTATACTAGTAATCCTAGTGCTCATCATCGGCAAGCGTTCAAAGGGTCTTGAAGTATTTGAAGAGAACTATGGATTATAGTCTCTCATATCTTGGTTACCCATCGGTGTTGGAAGGTTACACCGATGCAAGTTGGTCAAGAACACCGAAGACAATTCGTCTACAAGTGGTGGGTATTCCTACTTGGTGGAGGTTCAATTTCTTGGGCATCCAAGAAGAAAACTTGCATCACCAGTTCAACAATGGAATCAATTTGTGGCTTTAGCATTTCTTTGGTAAAGAAGTTGAATGGTTGAAAATTTGCTTCTTGAGATTCCATTGTGGCTCTAAACCTATAGCACCATTCTATCCGTGTGATAGTGCGGCTACATTGGCTAAGGCTTATAGCACGATGTACAATGGTAAGTCTAGACACTTAGGTGTCGGGCATAGCATGATTCGTGAGCTTATCATGAATGGGTGGTATCTATAGAGTTTGTTAGATCTCAGCGAACTTAGCCGATCACTTGATGAAGGGTGCCGCTAGAGACTTGGTTATAAAGTCGCTAAAGGGATGGGTTTAAGTCCAACTTAGTCACTTGAATGCTAGGACACACAACTCCCTCACGAGGAAACTTAGGGCTGAGTTCAATGTGGAAGGCGAACATTCGGTGGAATGGAGCTCATGTTTTATACACATCCCAAGGATGTGCTCGAACTTTTTGAAAGGAGGATGAAGTCTTTACTTCTCAATGGTTAATTTATCTTTGAAAAGTGCTTGGCGGGAGCATGAATAAAGAGGAACCACCTATGTAAATGTTGAAGTTTTGCCGCCTGTGAAGCTTTTGGACTTTTAGCTTTTACAACATTTATGAATTTGGATATGGACACATGGCTTGTATAGTGTCGGAGTCGATAAGTGTTTGAAAACTTGTTTGTATTTTATCTTGACTATTCAAATGGGTTGAAGGGCTCAATTCTTAGAACACACGATTCTCGAATATTTGAGCGTGTAATTTACTAAGATGGAAATTCAATTCTCATGACATTTTTGTTTGTGCACATGTTTTGCTTAATGTTTATTTTTCATGCAAAGAAGTGAACTAAATTTGGGGAGGATTGTTGGAAAATTTGTGCACTTGTGGGATTAGTTCACACCTTGTAATGGGTTAGGAGGCAGAGTGTACACCCATAAGGTCCATGAACACCACGACTCTAATAGTGGTTTGTATTGGTAGTGCTAGTAGAAAGTCTTGCTTGTGAAAAATCGCCTTTGGTGAAAGTCTTGCTTGTGGAAAGTATCGCTTGTAGTTTCCATCGATAGCGATGTTTCCACCGAAGCGATCTTGTTTCCTCTCAAGCATTCTTGTTTCAATCAAGCGGTGTATCCATCGATAGCACTATGAAATACCGATGGGCATCTTGATAAATGGCGATTATAACCGCATTATGACCACGCTTAATTGGTCATGTAACCACTAACGGCTATAATGGGGATAATTATGAGGCTATTAATGGGCGATTAATACTCATAATTCCATTGGAATAGCTCAAGAGTAACCTCCTATAAATAGGAGATCCGATTATGCATGAGATATACGTGTAAAACACTAAACACTTATTAGCGAAAGGGTTATAGAATTGTGCCTAATTCCATAAGCGCATTTGGTCTTATCCCAGTAGATATTCGTGTAACCTGCATTAGGGTCGAATAGTTTACTTTGGAAAGTGATCACACGATTCCAAGTGATATCGGTAACCACCAAGTGGTATCTCACATGCGACCGCTTGTTTTGTTTCTGTTTGAAAAGTTGAGCATTTGCTGAAGTTGAATATCTTAACCCTGTTCTGGGAACACACCACCAACAATATTCATGTGTCCCAGTTTGGAAACATAACCGAATAGAGATCATACCAAATGAGCAAGGCAACAGAACCACACCTTCTATTGTTGCTTTTCACGATACAGAACGTCTCATTGGTGATGGTGCCAAGAACCAAGTCGCCGTGAACTCTGTTAACACCATATTTGGTCAGTGTACTGATTAATTGTCTTGCTTCGTACTTTTTATTTTTTTGGGAACAAATCGGTAGTGTGTTTTTTTTTTTTTTTAAAGTCTTACTAGCCCTCTTACTCTTACGTGTATAAAACATGTGCTCCAAATTAATCGAATGTTCGACTTTCCACATTGAACTCGGCTCCCAAGTTTCCTCGGGAGGAGTTGGGTGTCCTAGCATTCATGACTAAGTTGGACTTAAACCCATCCCTTTAGCGGACTTTATAACCAAGTCTCTAGCCGCACCCTTCGTCAAGTGATCGCCTAAGTTCATGAGATCTCACAAAATCTATAGATACCACCCCATTCATGATAAGCTCACGAATCATGCTATGTACGACACCTAAGTGTCTAGACTTACCATTGTACATCCGCTATAAGCCCTAGCCAATGTAGTCGCACTATCACATCGGATAGAAATAGGTGCTATAGGTTTATGCCACAATGGAATCTCAAGAAGCAAGTTTTCAACCATTCAAACTTCTTTACCAAAGTTGCTAGAGCCACAAATTTGATTCCATTGTTGAACCGGTGATGCAAGTTTGCTTCTTGGGCCCAAGAAATTGCACCTCCACCAAGTAGGAATACCCACCCATCGGTAGGCGAGTTGTCTTGATTATTCTTGATCCAACTTGCATCGGTGTAACCTTCCAACAACGATGGGTAACAAGATACGAGAGACTATAATCCATAGTTCTCTTCAAATACTTCATACCCTCTGAACTCGCTTGCCGTTGATGAGCACTAGGATTACTAGTATACCGCCGCTTTCCCACCGCAAAACCAATATCGTCTTGTACAATTCATGGCATACATCGTACCAATTACCCTAGAATACTCAAGTTGAGATACACCTTGCCATAATTAGGCATCAGTAATTGAATTTCCTCAAGACCTTCTCAATATAATGAGGCCGAGATAGAAATTCTGTTACTTTCATGTTTAATCCATATACCAAGGATAATATCGCCTCCCCCATGTCCTTCATGGAGAACCTTGATGACAAAATTTTTGTCGTCAACTCGATTTTGGTCATGCAAAGATCAACATGTCATCAACATATAGACAAATGATGACTCCTTTACCGCATTCATCAAATTTGCTATATACACATTTGTCGACCTTGTTAAGAACATAACCACTAGACAAAACCACTTCATCAAATTTTTGATGCCATTGTAGGTGCTGCTTAAGTCCATAAAGAGACTTAATCATTTTACACACCTTGTTTTCATTACAAGGCATGATGAAGCCCCGAGGTTGGTTCATATAAACCTCTCTTCCAATTCACCATTCAAGAAAGTCTTTTCACATCCATCGATGAATAACCGATGTGAATAGATGCCATAGCAATCGCCAGCCTTATGGTATCGATACGAGCCACGGGGCATAAGTATCAAAATAGTCTATTCGACTTTTGTTTAAAGCCACGAATGACTAGTCTAGCCTTGAACTTTTCAATAGTTCCATCTACCTTCATTTTCTTTTGAAAATCCATTTGCAACCCAAAGTTTGCAACTGGTAGATCAACCAACACCAGTGTTGTTGCCCATGATGGAATCCATCTCATCATTGATTGCTTCTTTCCGTAAAGCAATATCACGGGACTTCATTGCTTCTTCAAATGTTTTGCGGTCATCCTCAACAATGAAGCAATAGGAGTATTGGTCCGAGACCTCATCCACGGTACCTTCAACTAAGTATAGTTGAAACTCGTGTCCAAATGACTTTGGAGTCCCGACCTTTTGCTTTTCACGAGCACGAGTTCAGTTCTTGAACCACAACTTCATCGTGGACCACCGATGGTTCATCATCGTACCTCCGATACACCAAGTGTCATGAGTTCCATTAGGAATCTCTCGACTTGGTCTAGAGGCGATGAGAATCTATTCTCATCAAAGTCGCATCCCTTGATTCAATAATGGAGTTAATTTAAACATATTCATTAGGTTCAATAACATAGAACCTAAAAGCCTTGGAATGCTCAAAGATATCCAACAAAGATGCGATCAATGCCTCTTTCACCCAAAGTCTTTGCTTTGGATCGTGAGTCTTACAATGCCCTACAACCCCGGACCACGAGATAGTTCAGTTGGGTTTCCTTTAGTCCGTAGTTCATAAGGGGTAACCTTGTTCCTTTTGTTGGGAACCCTATTTAGCAAATAGCAAGTCATAACATAGCTTCACCCCGAACCCTTGACTCACTCCCCGAATAGGACAACATGGAATTAACCATCTCCTTCAAGACTGTTTTTCTTTCGAAATACCATTTCTTTGAGGAGTATAAGGGCGATCGTTTCATGGATTATTCCAACAGATCGAAAGCACCGAGTATCCATGTACTCACCTCCCTATCGGTCCTTAACCTTTTGATCAAAGACCCAAGTTGTAATTCAACTTTAGTTTTAAACACTTTAATTTATCTAATGCTTCATCCTTGGTATGTAATAGATAGACATAACAAAATCTAGAAGCATCATCAATAAATGTCACAAAGTACTTCTTATTCCCCAAAGAAGGAGTGGCATGCAAATCACAGTCACTATGAATAAGCTCCAAGATCTTAGTCTCACGACTAACACCGAAAGGGTTTCTTCGTTATCTTGGTCAACATGCAAGTTTTACACTTTTCGGTGTCCATGTCAAAAGTAGGGATTAAACCATCCCTAGACATATCTTGCATCCTTTATAGTGAACATGACCAAGTCTAGCATGCCAAAGGGTAGAATCGGTCGATCATATGTGGTCACAAAGGTGAAATAACACCGTCGTGGTAATATTAAGCACGAACATTTGATTACATAAATAACCAAAACCAATAAAACACCACATTTAGAAAGAACAAATTTATTAGATTCAATAACTTGTTTATATCCATGATTATTTAAAACACTACTTGAAACCAAGTTTTTCCTTATATCGTGAACATGAATAACATTAAACAAAGTTACAATCTTTCCGAACTAAACCTAAGATCTACACAACCACGACCATGCACCAAGGTCGTTGACTCATTTCCCATGTGAAGAATAGAACCATTATTCGTTGACTCATAAGTCTTGAACCGCTTCTATCTTTACACACATGAACTGTTGCACCAGTCAACCCACCACGCAACATCATCATCCTTTCGGTGAGTTGGTGAACCACCACTCCCGAACCATTAGTGCTCGATCCATTGGCTTTACCACCAATTTTAACACACTTGGGTCCCTTTTAATGTGACCGTCTTGTTACATTTCCAACAAGTAGGTGTTGCCTTCTTGTTAGGATCTCGCCTTGTGTTATCATGAAATTTGCGTTTGCCTTTATTGTCATTGTACCGGTGGAGTTGTTATGCTTCACCATATTGACAACAGATGGTCCAAGAAGATTGCTACTCTTTGGCTTGTCATTATCCCGCACCTTGATAGATTCCTCAATGCGCAGATGATCGCCCAACTCAACCGAGTTAATTCCTCTTTCTTATGTTTCAAGGTATGCTTGAAATCTTTCCAAGAAGGAGGAAGTTTATCATCAACACAAGAGAGTGAAATAGCCTCATCCATGTGCATATTGTGTTGTGTAAACCTTCCAAGTATTCCAAGAAGTTCATTGTATTGTTCCATAACCGGTCTTGAATCGGTCATTTTGTAATTTGTGAAATTACTAACAAGGAACTTACTTGATGCATCCTCACCATATATTTGGCATCCAAGGAATCACACGTTCTTTGGAAGATTCAAAGTTCGATAAATATCAAACAAAGAATCGGATATACCATTCGAATAAGACCTGCATATGTAGTCATCATTCTCCCACTTGCTCCTCCTCCCGATCCGCTCAACGGAGCATCATCCCCATCATCGTGAATTGGAGTAGGCACATAGACCACACTCATGCTCGACAAAGAAGAAGTGCATCTTCTTCGCCACCTCCTAAAGTCCACCCTTCAAACTTGTCCACTTAGCAAAGTTTGAAGCCATGTGTTTCATTGCGGTAGATTGCCATTGATTATCACAAAATAGTTTACTTTGATTGTTGGTGTATTTGGCCCAAGAGTAGGTTAGATAATCAATCTTCAATGAAACAAGTAACAAGTCACAGAAACACAATACCACTTGGTGGTTATCGGATATCACTTGGAATCATGTGATTACTTTCCAAAGTAAACTATTCGACCCTAATGCCCTGGGTTAAACGTGGTCATAAAGAAGTTGTAATCGCCATTTAGCAAGCTTTCCATAAGCAAGATGCTTTCCACTAGCGTGACTTTTACTTGCGGTGAAATACAATTATCGCTGGAAAACTACTTATCAAGACTTTCATAGCACTAGCAGTGGATACACCACTCGCTGGAAACATCGCCATCGGTGGAAACATCGCTATCGCTGGAAACCACAAGCATTTTCCACAAGCAAGATTTTCCTCGGCAAGCATTTCTACTAGTACTACCAATACAAACCACTATAAGAGTCGTGGTGTTCATGGACCTTATGGGTGTACACTCCGTACCTCCTAACCCATTACAAGGTGTGAACTAATCCCACAAGTGCACTAAATTTTCCAACAGTTTCTGGAGACACTCATCTCGGAGGAAAGGATTTTGACAACTGCATGGTGGATTAGTGTGTTCGGGAATTCAAGAGGAGGCGGAATAGGGATTTGACGGTGAACCAAAGAGCACTGGGGAGGTTGCGATCCGCTTGTGAGAAAGCAAAAATGATTATCTCATCCACCACTCAGACGTCTATTGAACTGGATTGTTTGCATGACGGAATTGATTTTTCAATGAGATTTACTCGAGCCAAGTTTGAAGAGCTCAATATGAGCTTCTTCGATAAGTGCATCCAGATTCTTGATAAATGTTTAAGCGATGCAAAGATGGAGAAATCATGGGTGGATGAGATAATTCTTGTTGGTGGTTCAACTAGAATTCCTAAGGTCCAACATATGTTGCGGGAATTTTTTGACGGGAAGGACTTGTGCAAGAGTGTGAACCCTGACGAGGCTGTTGCACATGGTGCAGCTGTTATGGCTGCAAAGTTAAGCGGTATACGTAATAAGAACGTTCAAGATGTGTTGCTGCGGGATGTCACACCTTTATCCCTTGGTGTAGAAGTGATAGGAGAAGTATTTGATGTTGTGATCCCAAGGAACACTCGAATACCTATAAAAAAAGAAAAAAAATATTATACGACTGTAGACAACCAGGAAAGTATGGTTACCAAGGTTATCAAGGCGAAAGATCCAGATCTGCAGATAACCATTTGTTGGGAAAGTTCTTGATTTCCGGAATACCACCTGCTCCTAAGGGACATATGACGTGTACGGATTGCTTTGACATTGATGCTGATGGTATTCTCACAGTCACATCCAAGATAGAATCAACTGGTCAGACAAAGTCACTCACCATTACGAATGAAACTGGGAGACTCTCCAAAGAGGAGATTGACAAGATGATAAAAGATGCTGAAAAATACAAACATGAGGACCAAGAATACAAGAAGAAAGTGAATGCATACAATGCGTTAGAGAATTGCTTATACAACATGAGGAATAAGATCAAAGAGTATCGGATCAACAAGAAGGTGCCTTCCGAAAGCTTGCAGAATATGGAGAATGCAATTTCTGAGACGACTGAGTGGCTCGAAGACAACCAAGGTGCACCTATTGAGGAACTTCAGCGCAAGAAGGTATTCATAGAGTTTGCTTGCACGCCACTACTGTTCTAGTTCTCATGTTATGATACACAAACTTTGGAAATTTCTACATTTTGTTTTGAATTGTTCTTTTTGTGACAAAGTTTGAATGTAAAAGTATTGGATCTGTATGTAGAGTACTACCGATTAAACAACTTCACAGAACAACTATAAGTAACATAAATGGATATATGTTGTTTTAGTACCACAATATATTGGATAAAACAGAAGCAGCATATAGCTCTGTTTTTTGCTCTGTTTTGTATCTCATCCTGTTTTGGTGTTTGTACCTATACATGCCGTAACTATTATCTAAGATAGATGAGCACCTAAGTTAAAGTTACAACAACAAATCTATGTCCATGGTTATACAGATCTATGAAACAACAAGGGCAACTTCTCAAAATGAAAGATATGCTTTCTAACGCGATATATATGTACACTATACATAATCGCAGCAATCGTCACCAACCCATACGACAACAAGTTCAACTTCCAGAAATCCTAAAAACAAAAAAGAAAAAAATATGTAAAAGAAAATAAAAAATGAAAAGCAAATCAATGACGGCCACAATCTATGAAAAAGTTCAATGAATTGATATGAGCGAAAAAAGATCACCTGAGGATTGGAAATAATTAACCCCATAATGTATGTCATTAAGTCCCAAAAAGACTGGATTGAGTTTTGAACACCTCCAACGACAGCTCGGTCAGATTCAGAAACTTGATCCTGTTTCAAAAATGAAGCTAAAGTTATAAAACTCAAATTTGATCATTTTCTACAAATTTCAGGATTTGAAGTAACCTGCATTTGTTGGATGACCGATAGATCAAACACCCATAGTCCCAGACGTGACACTGCTACACCCGCCATCAATAAATACGCGGATGTGGTGTGGTTTTTAACCCATATCGAGCTGACACAAATCAAGAGGCAAGTCCACTACATATAACAAACATATAACTTTAGCTAGCATTTCAACATCTGTAGAAGAAAGAGCCTTAGATTACCTGTGACCATATTGACCAAAGTCCTGTTCGAAGTGTTGATATTCGTGACTCCATAAAAGGGTACAAAAACGTCGCCGAGATACCAATGATCGCGCTTATACCTCTGCCTGTTCCAATTATGTATGCTGGTATTCCATCCCATTGCAATGTAGCAGTCATCAAAGTCCCAAAACTATCACGAAAAATACTATATATATCAAGAAAGGGGCTCTCGAATTTTAGGAAAGTATTTATTTTTTTCATTGCAAAACACCGTTATTCTTTCAAAAACACACCTGAGGACTGTAAAATAGAGTAAAGCTAGAGATAGTCCAGGTAGAACGACATCTTGTTGAAGGTACACACGCCAAGCACGAATAAACGTACTTTCAGATACCTTTTTGACCAATTTTCTAACCATCGGGCTACCTCAAGATACACCTTCAGTATGATCAAATTTGTCGGTTGTCGCTACCTTGTTCCCGAGAAGTAGAAGGGCTTGTTCTCGATCATTTAGTATGGTGCTTTTAAGTCTCGTTTTTCCTACTTTTCGATAGAGCAGGGATCCCTTTATATACCGAGTGTAAGAGCCAATATCGCAAGAAAACCGAGAATATGTTCCAAAGTGCTAAACCGACCGCAGAGGCAATCATTGACACAAAACCGATGATGAATCCAAGGACAACAAAGAAATAATTTGCTTATTAGATCAATTCTCCGTATTCTTGAATTCATCTTTGTTAGAAAGTTTGAAGAAGCCTTCGGATATCACCACAATCTCGTCAAGATATACGTAATCTATTTTACTGTCTTTGGCTAGAAAAATGATCGATTACGATAGTTTGAGTTTGACTTTTGAGGTCAGACACGACTTGTGCACATCTAATCGCTGAACGCATTTCTTGATTAGGGTCTTCATGTAAACTTTCTATATCCTAACAGAACTAGATTGATCTATAAAATTTGAACAGGACTGTTTGACCTCAAAAGTCAAACTAGCATTGGATTATGGTCTACAACACAAAATGACAATGGAGTTTGACTTTGTGGTCAAAACTAAATTTTAAATTAAACATATTTCTAGATTAGGGTAGTCCTCAATATTTCTACATGCTAAAAGAACTAGTTTAAGTTATGAAGATTAGAACAAGAAGATTGACCTCAAAAGTCAAACAAACTACAGTCACAAATAAAGCAGTTTGACTTTCAAGTTCAAACAACAAAGTTAACTAGTGATAATTTTTTTAGACCACTGCTAATCGAATCTATACATATTTTAAGAGATATAAAATCGTTATCGGTCCAAATTGAATTCTTTGACCTTAAAAGTCAACAAGTAGACTGTTTTTTTTTTTTTTTACCCAAACTAGTTTATGGATATACCATTCTCTTTCGATCAGAATGGTTCCAGCAAGAGTTGAAAGAACAGCAGTAGCTCCGGAGATATTGGTCAGCACAACAAGTAAAGCAAATGCAGTGACATTGGTGACACGTAAGTCTGGGGAGATTAAAAGTGCGACCACTGTAACTCCGGCAACCATGAATGAGAGGTTTTGTGTTAAAAGCCAAGCTCGTAGAACCTATTATATAAAAAAGTAGTAAGATAATAATTTTTAAATACATTTATGATTGACACAATCGATCAAGCACTAAATATATTGAAGTATCCAGCGGTGGATTTAGGAATTCTATAACAATGATACATTCTACTCATTACTCAATGCCAAACTTTCGCATGTTTGTCTTGGAGTTATTTGGTGTTGAATTCCTAGCTACTCGATGTCATTCTTTAGTGGTTTTCGTTTTTTTGGTTTCCTAGTGGATCACTTGTGTTTCTTCAGTTTTTTTTTATGGATGTATGCCCAGTAGCCTAGCTCGTTGTTGTTACAGTGACTTTTTGACCCGGTCTGTTTGTTTTTAGACTGTTATATATGTTCTCTTGATTACTACTATTGTTTTACTTGAGTTCTCTTTAACTTATGTCAAAGAGTCTCTTTTATTCCCTTATTTTTTCAAAAAAAAAAAAACCTTGACCTTTGCACTTTTTAAATGTGAGGATTCACGAACAACTTCAGGTTTAGCGACGAAAACTACTTATGAGAAGTTTAACTTCTAAATAAGAATGAATATGATACATAAACAAAGTGATTTTTTCACAAGCCTAGAGAATATGATGTACAAACAAAGTGGTTATTCACAAGCATACAAATAGATAGAGGAGTTGGTAGTGTCATGTCCACCTCATGTTTTTGGCCATGACTTGAAAAGGTTTTATGCTTGGATGATTGATCATTGTATATGTTTACAAATGGATAGATTCTTAACTAATAAATTAGTTTCAGTATACACAACAATTCACATTCTAGTTCAGCATAACAAATAAGCAATCATAGATTCATAGTTAGCTAAGCTTTGGAGCACTTTTGTTTATCAAAGTGTTGTATATTTGATATATTTTGTTAACTCTTATATTCACAAGTGACGACATACAATCTTGATAGATAATCCTTGTGAACATACTAAAGAACTAAGGCGGTGTGTGCACATTTTGTCCCGACGTGCCATTTTATGGGACATATGATATACGATTAAAATCGAACATGTAATAAAGATTGAACCTTTGGATAAGTGGATTTGTCGATCCATTGGCCTACGAGGGGACCAAAGATGGTGGTTGATGCTGACTCAACCACCCCATAAGCCGCAGCCATAAGCAAAGAATCCGGCCAAACGTTTATCATATACAACCCTACAGAAAACTCCCACATCCTATTTAAATCCATAAAAATTTTAAAATCAATTCAACAAAATTTACACTCAAATCAAAACGTGTCTAATAACATATTCTAGACAAAGAAAACAATAAGGATGTCAAGATTACTTATTGTCTCAAATATGACAAGTTTATATAGAGCTATGATCATATAACAAGTTGAATATATGTAAAAAGCAAACTAATTCACTTTTTCTGTAGCATTGAGCAGTTTAACTAATTTTGTGAGCAGCTAGTTTCGTATTTATAAGCATCGTGTGCTTAGAAGTATTCGGCACAAAATGTAAAAGGAAATAGCATTGCTCTAACAAAAAAGTGAAAATCCAATCTCACATTTCTTACATATATTTAGCTCTTTCACCGGGTACTACAAACATATTATACGCATGTATTTATTTCTGTATATAGAAAGAGGTTGATAGATAGATATATAGAACCTGGCACCCCATCTGGCTAAGAAGTGGCCTGCATATAGATAAATCAAAAGAGATGTAGGGATATGATCTTCATGATTTTGATGATAATATGGAAGGTGGTGCTCATCCTCCAATTTTACATAATATCCCTCATCCATATATCGCTTGATCTATATGTATCTTTTATGTAATTATTATGTGTTTATTGTAATCTCCTTTGATCTAGAAGTCTTTGCATGTGAATATATATTTTGAGCAAGAGATGAAGAGAGGGTGATTTGAAATTACTATTACAACCCTGCATATGTTGCCAACATGTAACATGACAATGTAGTTGGTATAAATGTTTAATGTTTTAGTAAATATAAGTAAATACAGACATTGTGTTTTAGTAAATGTAGTTGGCATAAATGTTTAATTTTATCAAATATTTAAATAGCAAATTTATTAGTCATTTGAAAACCTAGAT
Source organism: Chrysanthemum lavandulifolium (assembly GCA_022545495.1). Lineage (NCBI taxonomy): Eukaryota > Viridiplantae > Streptophyta > Magnoliopsida > Asterales > Asteraceae > Chrysanthemum > Chrysanthemum lavandulifolium. The sequence continues at coordinate 299,748,023 of CM040241.1, forward strand.
GATCCTTTTAAAACAAAAGAAAGATGTCATTTGTTACATATTGTTATACATCTTACCGCGTTCGAACATGTTGTAGTGTATGTATCATTTTAAGCTAGTTCATACTCATAATGCAATTTTTAATTATTGATTCATACATGTAACATTGGTATTTAGATGTGCAGTTAAGCATATTTTTGTAACTTAATGTGATGGATACAGATTAAAAGGCTAATTAAGGTCTTATTGAGTGATTGTTATTGAATATATAGGTAAAAGTCTCTATTCACTTTTCATGATTACTCGTTATGAAGTATGAACAGTACCAACTTTATTTAAAAGTCTATGTGAATTTGTTTGCCTAACACATCATCTTCATCTTCATCACATTAAAACACACACACACATCCCTTATAATCCCCCCCCTCACTCATGTGAAACCACCCACAAACATTTCCATCTTATGAGTAACCAAGAAGGTACATCATGCAACCTATATATCTAGAAAATTGAACTTTGGCAATTTTAAGGTTTAAGATATATGACAATGGCAAGTAAGAAGGTATATAATGCAGCTTTGAGAATACAGTTAGAGGAAGATATATACTCCCTGCGTCTATGTCACTATGGATATGCATGTCATACAGTTTTAGAATAGTACTAATATTGTCTTCTCAACCAATTTTCAGTATATAAAATTAATTAACTGTTAAAACAAATATATTATTTGTTTTCGCTCTTTTAAGACCATCAGCAAATAGTCACCATGGTCCTCCCCTACAGCGACGCAACTTAAATCAACTTTTTAAGACCAAACTATAATAACGAAACTAGCATCTGGTGCCATTGTGAGCATAGCCTGAGTGCACCAAAATCACGGTAAAAGAACCTGCATGACAGACCTTAATCGATACCATGGTCTCTAGACACAGTTTAAACTAGAATTGAAGTTGTTAACACCAACTGTTCCATCACAATACCTTTGAGAACGATTATATGTATTGTACAACACCCGAAACACAAGTACAAGCCTATTTGAGTACACCCTCTGAGATCGCATCTTTGTCTGCTTCTACCTAAAAAACATACAATAAACATCATCAGTGGCAGTTAGAATGTCGTTTTCAAGACATTTATGGCGGTGTACACGCATTTCAACTACTTGACCTATTATATCATTGGGTGACTATTGGCTGACTTTCATACATCAAAGTGCTGGTTATTTTTGAGCTGAGAAAAAATGTTGAAGTCACATGCATGCACCTGAATTCTAACATATTGCAATAATGTAAAATAGAAAAAATCACCACCAGCATCTCATAAATAAAAGCATCCCACCGAGACCAACATATAAGCAAGCTATGTAGATTTATCTGGTGCCCTGGCTTAATGAAGTATTTAAAGTACTGCAACCAAATTGCACTACTACAACACATAAATAAAATAATCTAAATCGATTAAAATTTGGCGGTTTCTTACCATATAAGGATCAGTGGATGAAACACTTTCATTGTGAAGTTACTTGCCATCTAAGGATTGGCATGTAAACCTCTCATTAACGTTTGTATGTTAAAGATACATTGTTACATTTACGTTTTATGCTTATGGGTCAAAAAGGGGAAGGACATGGGTTGGATCAAGCCTTGATCCAAACACCCCGTTAAGTTGGTAATTTAGTTTGTTAAAGCCCGTTAGAGGGCAGTTAGAAAAAACGGTTACCATGAAACGTCACACTGCTTCATACCTTATGATGGTGTCGTTTCATGATGTTTAAATAGGATCGAGTCTAATTTAGTTTGTACAACAACAATTATGTTTTTAAGTCTTTGTTATTTACATATTTCATATCTTTGTGTTTTTATTCAATTCGTATACTTTGTATACTTTGTCTCAAATTCTCATACGCACACCATGGTAAATTATAAAGCAATCATGCATCGTAGATGGCTTGATATAAGACCTGTGAAGTGAAGGGTAACCAACATTGGTACCAGAGCCCACATTCCGAATCCTGGAACGAGCCATCTAGAAGGAATACAAGAGTGACGTTAAATAAGAAGTTCCTACAAAGGGATGTAGTTCCAAACGGTTCCAAATGGGAAGCCAAAAAGAAACGGTTATCAAGTGAGGGAAAACAGTTATTACGGGATAAACTCCAAGAAGTTGTGTCCTATAATACTTCTAAGTCTCAAACGGTTAAGAATTCAAACCGTTTTCAACTTTCACAACCGCCCCCCAATAAACCAGGGATACACCCCACAACTTCCAGAAAAGATAGGAGGTCTCGCTGTTTCATGTGCAAAGTAGAAGGGCATTTTTACTGGAATTGCACCAAAAAAAAACAATCGATCTACATCAATCAATGGAGAACACGCCAAGCACTCAAGAAGCACTCAATTGGCCAACGAAACAAGTCCATGTCGAGACTGATTTCATGGTAAAGGGGACGGACCAGGGAAACTGGAATAACATATGGTACGTTAGCAAAACCCATGCCAAACATATGAGTCCTACAAGGACTTTGTTCAATCGTATGATCAATCAATTTAAGGTAGTGGGTAAAGAGGAGAAAGAAAGAAAGTTTATTGCAATGTTGCAAAAATCGTGAATCGGTAGTCGGGCGGTCGACCACCCTGTAGCGAGTAATCGGTCAAGGCGGGATTAATCGGTGATTAATTGGATTGGCATTTCCTGCAAGTTTTGAGTATTTCAGGAGACCAAACTAAATATCTTAACTGATTCCAAGCCTACTATGTTTTCAAACCTCAATAAAAGGCTTCAATTCTTATTATGAGGCTCATTGTGCGGTATAAGTGAAATAAACGATCCCTATTGTGCGTCATAAGTGAAATTATTATTTTTTTAAAGTTGACCGATCCGACCGATTTTGACCGATTCGGCCGATTTTTGACCGATTTTTGGCCGATTTTTTACCTAGCCGATTTATTGACCGATTTTCAAAATTCTACAAGGTGTATGGCCGACGGCCGATTTTTGCAACACTGGTTTATTGTCTCCTATGGTGTCGGAGAGGCAATCGTTGATAACAAAGAAGGAAGTATTGTGATTCCTAATGTGCTTTACACGCCGGAAATCACAATGAACATTTTAAGCATTAACCAACTTGAAGACCAAGGGTTTATCTTGACTTATGGCGACGGTATGTGTCAAATTAGATATATGTTTGACAAAAATGAAGGTGCCGTAGATATGGGTGATGAAAGGATGATTAAGGATCACCAAGGAAGATTATTATAAGTCAATCGACCCTAGTGAAGAATGCTCTTTGATAAAGGGAATGGAGGAGTTGGAAATGGACAAGGATGATAGCCAAGACTACGTTGATGACGAATATCTTAGTCTTAATGGAACGCTTTATCATCTAAAGGTAAATACTTTCCCATGTTTTTTTGTCATTTTTAGATTTACTTAAAATCGACAAGTTAGTATTTAAGAATTGGGAGATCATGCGAAAGAAATTTGTTGAATTGTTGGAGTGGTTTTATCTTGGTTATATGGGGCAAGATGTGTTGGGGACGTTACCACCGGTTGTAGGGGTAATCAAAATAGATTTGCTAGCGTTATATAAGTTTGTGGATGACATGGGAGGATACATGAATGTGTCATTTAACAACATCTGGGGCGATGTCGCAATTCTTTTGGGATTGGCTCGGGAGAATGGGCATGATGTGAAAGAGTGCTATAGGGAATACATAGCACTAGTCAAGGTGTACTACGAAGAAATTTGAGTCGGGCATGGAACGCCAAGGTTGAATATGGTCGGTAAAGAGGTACCATTTGGCGATGCAATGACAAGTGTTGACATAGGGGAAGCACAAGGAGAGAGTCCAAGGAAAAGATTCAAGTATGCTCATAAGGAAGTCAAGAAAGAAGGCAACATGGAAGGCACCACAAGTGGAAGTAGCAAGGAGAACACATCAAACGATGACGACTTTGTCGTCATTACGTGAAGGCAGCAAGGACCAAGGAAAGGCACAACTTTTAACATTACAAACTTAGGGGGAGATGTAAACCTCTCATTAATGTTTGTATGTTAAAGATACATTGTTACATTTACGTTTTATGCTTATGGGTCAAAAGGGGAAGGACATGGGTTGGATCAAGCCTTGATCCAAACACCCCGTTAAGTTGGTAGTTTAGTTTGTTAAAGCCCGTTAGAGGGCAGTTAGAAAAAAACGGTTACCATGAAACGCCACATTACTTCATACCTTATGATGGTGTTGTTTCATGATGCTTAAATAGGATCGAGTCTAATTTAGTTTGTAAAACAACAATTATGTTTTTAAGTCTTTGTTATTTACATATTTCATATCTTTGTGTTTTAATTCAATTCGTATACTTTGTATACTTTGTCTCAAATTCTCATACGCACACCATGGTAAATTATAAAGCAATCATGCATCATAGATGGCTTGATATACGACCTGTGAAGGGTAACCAACATGGAAATCGTCACATGTAAAGTTATCTAGTTGCTTAGCCTGATCATTAGTCATATTTATGCAAGCAGGGTGATACCTGCAAATACGCGGAAGAATAAACGACTAAATTAATGCAACAGATAACATGTTTTGGTAGAATGCTGCTTGTTTAATGGATGGCTAAACAATAAACCCCAAATATATACTTTTAATGGACATATCAGTCTCTGCAAGCTTCACACTTTAGCATAAAGTCATCAGGGTTAAACGGCAACTCGCATTTGCAAAACCTTCAAAACAGAATGATAAAACATTAATTGGAAATCTCAAAGAAGATAAATGATTTAATCTATCAAAAACAATGGTGAAGGGTGCAAAACCTACACATCGATAGAGTCTGGCGAGAACCATGCAGTTCCAGTATTGTACTCCAAACGAGTAAAGTAATCATGTAGCCCAACCACCTCCTTAAGTTTGATGTAATGCAAGAAGTGATGAACAAAACACTTTTGTAGAATTGTATCAGCACTTTGAGTATCAAAGTGGTTTGTCAAGAATAATTCCCTCGATCCATGAAACGGTCTTCTCCCACCAACTGTGTCCTCTGGGGAATAGTGTTGGAAAATTTAGTGCACTTGTGGGATTGGTTCACACCTTTTAATGGGTTAGGAGGTACGGAGTGTACACCCATAAGGTCCATGAACACCCTGACTCTAATAGTGGTTTGTATTGGTAGTACTGGTGAAAGTACCGCTTGGAAAATCGATTGTGGAAAGCATCGCTTGTGGTTTCCACCGATAAGCGATGTTTCCACCGATGGCGATGTTTCCACAAGTGGTGTATCCACCGCTAGTACTATGAAAGTACTAATAAGCGGTGTTTCCATCGATAGTCTGTATTTCCACCGCAGTGGAAAGTACCGCTAGTGGAAAGTATGCTTATGGAAAGTATCGCTAAATGGCGCTACAACTTCTTTATGACCACGCTTAATTGGTCATGTAACCACTAACGGTTATAATGGGGACAATTATGAGGTGATTAATGGGCCGATTAATCCTCATAATTCCATTTGAACGGTTGAGAGTAACCTCCTATAAATAGGAGATCCGTTTATGCATGAAGAACACAGAAAACATAAACACCGACAGCGAAGGGTTATAGAATTGTGCCTAATTTTCTAATCGCATTTGGTCTTATCCCAAGTAGATATTCGTGATACCTGCATAAGGGTCGAATAGTTTACTTTGGAAAGTGATCACACGATTCCAAGTGATATCCAGAACCACCTAGTGGTATTTGTTACTCACCGACATATTGTTTGTTTCACGACTTGATTATCTTACCGCCGCTCGGAAAATCCGCCAAAAATCAAAGTAAACTATTTTGTGATAATCAATGGCAACCGCCGTAATGAACACATGGCTTCAAACTTGCTGAGCGGACAAGTTTGAAGGGTGGACTTTAGGAGGTGGCGGAAGAAGATGCGCTTTGTCATCAAGCATGAGTGTGGTCTATGTGCCGACTACTCCATTCCCGATGATGGTGATGATGCTAATGTGGAGCGATCGGGAGGAGGAGCAAGTGGGAGAATGATGACTACATATGCAAAGGTCTTATTCTCAATGGTATGTCGATTCTTTGTTTGATATTTATCGAACTTTGAATCTTCCAAAGAACTCTGGATTCCTAGGATGCCAAATATATGGTCGAGGATGCATCAAGTAAGAAGTTCCTTGTTAGTAATTTCACAAATTACAAAATGACCGATTCAAGACCAGTTATGGAACAATACAATGAACTTCTTGGAATACTTGGAAGGTTTACACAACACCAAATGAACATGGATGAGGCTATCAAAGTCTCTTGTGTCATTGACAAACTCCCTCCTTCATGGAAAGATTTCAAGCATACCTTGAAACATATGAAGGAGGAGTTAACTCTTGTTGAGTTAGGCAAATCATCTCGCGCATTGAGGAATCCTCAAGGTGCGGGATAGTGACAAGCCAAAGAGTAGCAATGCTATCGACCATCTGTTGTCAATATGGTGGAGCATAACAACTCCACCGTGTACAATGACAACAAAGGCAAGCGAAATATCATGATAACACAAAGGCAGATCTTAACAAGAAGGCAACACCTACTTGTTGGAAATGTGCAAGACCGGTCACATTAAAAGGGACCGCAAAGGTGTTAAAGTTGGTGGTAAAGCAAATGGATCGTGCACAAATGGTTCGTGGAGTGGTGGTTCACCAACTCACCGAAAGGTCGAATATGATTAATAAGTCTTTTCGATTTATTATGTTACATATGTATCCGAATCTTTTATGTGCGGGATGATGATGTTGCGTGGTGGGTTGACTCGGTGCAACAGTTCATGTGTAAAGATAGAAGTCGGTTCAAGACTTATGAGTCACCGAATGATGGTTCTATTCTTCACATGGGAAATGAGTCAATGACCTTGGTGCATGGTCGTGGTTGTGTAGATCTTAGGGTTAGTTCGGAAAGATTGTAACTTTGTTTAATGTTATTCATGTTCCCGATATAAGGAAGAACTTGGTTTCAAGTAGTGTTTTGAATAATCATGGATATAAACAAGTTATTGAATCGATAAATTTGTTCTTTCTAAATGTGGTGTTTTTATTGGTTTTGGTTATTTATGTAATCAAATGTTCAGCTACTATTACCACCGACAAGATGTTATTTCACTTTTGTGACCACATATGATCGATCGATTCTACCTGTGGCATGCTAGACTTGGTCATGTTCACTATAAAAGTATGCAAGATATGTCTAGGGATGGTTTAATCCTCGCTTTTGACATGGACACCGAAAAGTGTAAAACTTGCATGTTGACCAAGATAACCAAGAAACCCTTTCGGGGTGTTAGTCGTGAGACTAAGATCTTGAGTCGATACACGTGACTGTGTGATTTGCATGCCACTCATTCTTTGGGGAATAAGAAGTACTTTGTGACATTTATTGATGATGCTTCTAGATTTTGTTATGTCTATCTATTATATATCAAGGATGAAGCATTAGATAAATTCAAAGTGTTTAAAACCGAAGTTGAATTACAACTTGGGTCTTTGATCAAAAGATTAAGGACCGATAGGGAGGTGAGTACATGGATACTCAAGACTTTCATCTGCTGGTATTATCCATGAAACTATCGCTTCCTATACTCCTCAAAGAAATGGTATTTCGAAAGGAAAACAGGTGTCAAGGAGATGGTTAATTCTATGTTGTCCTATTCAGATCGAGTCAAGGGTTCGGGGTGAAGCTATCTTAACGACTTGCTATTTATTAAATAGGGTTCCAAACAAAAGGAACAAGGTTACCCTTATGAACTCTAGACTAAAAGGAAACCCAACCTGAACTATCTCATGGTCCGGGGTTGTAGGGTTGTAAGACTCCCGATCCAAAGCAAAAGACTTTGGGTGAAAGAGGCATTGATCGCATCTTTGTTGGATATGCCGAGCATTCCAAGGCTTTTAGGTTCTATGTTATTGAACCTAATGAATATGTTTCAATTAACTCCATTATTGAATCAAGGATGCGACTTTGATGAGAATAGATTCTCAACAGCTTCCTAGACCAAGTCGAGGATTCCTAATGGAACTCATGACCTTTGTGTATCGAGGTACCGATGATGAACCATCGCTGGTCCTCGATGAGGTTGTGGTACAACAACCCGAACTCGTGCTCGTGAAGAGTAAAAGGGTTAGGACTCCAAAGTCATTTGGACCCGAGTTTCAACTATACTTAGTTGAAGGACAAGGGATGAGGTCTCGACCAATACTCCTATTGCTTCATTGTTGAGGATGATCCCAAGACATTTGAAGAAGCAATGAAGTCCCGTGATATTGCTCGGAAAGAAGCAATCAATGATGAGATGGATTCCATCATGGGCAACAACACTTGGTGTTGGTTGATCTACCTCCGGTTGCAAACCTCGGGTTGCAAATGGATTTTCAAAAGGAAAATGAAGGTAGATGGAACTATTGAAAAGTTCAAGGCTAGACTAGTCATTCGTGGCTTCAAACAAAAGTCGAATAGACTATTTTGATACTTATGCCCACGTGGCTCGATCGCACTATAAGACTGCCGATTGCTATGGCATCTATTCACAACCGGTTATTCATCGATGGATGAAGACGACTTTCTTGAATGGTGAATTGGAAAAGGAGGTTTATATGAACCAACCTCGTGGCTTCATCATGCCGGTAATGAAAATAAGGTGTGTAAACCGATTAAGTCCCTTTATGGATCAAGGTGCACCTAAGCAATGGCATCAAAAGTTTGATGAAGTGGTTTTGTCTAGTGGTTATGTTCTTAACCAAGTCGACAAATGTGTATATAGCAAATTTGATGAACTGTAAAGGACTCATCATTTGTCTATATGTTGATGACATGTTGATCTTTGGCACCGACCAAAATCAGTTGACCGACAAAGGAATTTTTGTCATCAAGGTTCTCCATGAAAGACACGGGGAGGCCGATGTTATCCTTGGTATAAGGATTAAACATGAAAGTAAAGAATTTCTATCTCTCACTCTCATTATATTGAGAAGGTCTTTGAGAAAATTCAATTACTTTGATTGTACTCTAGTGAGTACACCTATGGATAGTTGTGAGAAGTCGATGCCTAATCATGGCAAGGTCAGATCTCAACTTGAGTATTCTAGGGTAATTGGTCGCCGATGTATGCCATGACTTGTACAAGACCCGACATTGGTTTTTCGGTGGGAAAATTGAGCGGTATACTAGTAATCCTAGTGCTCATCACCGGCAAGCGCTCGTAGGGTATCAAGTATTTGAAGAGAACTATGGATTATAGTCTCTCATATCTCCGTTACCCATCGTTGTTGGAAGGTTACACCGATGCAAGTTGATCAAGAACATCAAGACAACTCGCTACCGGTGGTGGGTATTCTACTGTGGAGGTGCAATTTCTTGGGCCCAAGAAGCAAACTTGCATCACCGCTAAACAATGAAATCTGAATTTGTGGCTCTAGCAATTCCGGTAAAGAAGTCGAATGGTTGAAAACTTGCTTCTTGAGATTCCATTGTGGCATAAACCTATAGCACCTATTTCTATCCGGGTGTGATAGTGCAACTACATTGGCTAGGGCTTATAGCCGGATGTATAATGGTAAGTCTAGACACTTAGGTGTCGTATATAGCATGATTCGTGAGCTTATCATGAATGGGGTGGTATCTATAGAGTTTTAGATCTCAACATGTAACTTAGGCGATCACTTGACGAAGGGTCCGGCTAGAGACTTGGTTATAAAGTCTCGCTAAAGGGATGGGTTTAAGTCCAACTTAGTCATTGAATGCTAGGACACCCAACTCCTCCCGAGGAAACTTAGGAGCCGAGTTCAATGTGAAAGTCGAATATTCAGTGGACTGGAGCACATGTTTTATTTACATCCCAAGGTTGTGCTCGAACTCGCCGAAAGGAGGATGAAGTCTTTACTTAATGGTTATATTTTCTTTGAAAAGTGCTTGGCGGGAGCATGACTAAAGAGGAACCACCTATGTAAATGTTGAAGTTTGCCGCTTGAGAAGCTTTGGACTTTTAGCTTTACAACATTTATGAATTTGGATATGGACACATGGCTTGTATAGTGTCGAGTCGTTAAGTGTTTGAAAACTTGTGTATTTTATCTTCAGTATTCAAATGGGTTGAAGGGTTCAATTTTAGAACACCCCGATTCTCGAATATTTGAACGTAATTTACTAAGATGGAAATTCAACTCGTGACATTTTCGTTTATGCACATGTTTTGATTGATGTTTATTTTCATGCAAAGGAAGTGAACTAAATTTGGGAGGATTGTTGGAAAATTTAGTGCACTTGTGGGATTGGTTCACACCTTTAATGGGTTAGAGGTACGGAGTGTACACCCATAAGGTCCATGAACACCCGACTCTAATAGTGGTTTGTATTGGTAGTACCGTGAAAGCACCGCTTGTGGAAAGTAATCGCTTGTGGAAAGTACCGCTTGTGGTTTCCACCGATAAGCGATGTTTCCAATCGATAGGCGATGTTTCCACTAAAGTGGTTTATCCACCGCTAGTACTATGAAAGTATCGATAGCGGTGTTTCCATCGATAGGTGTATTTCCACCGCAAGTGGAAAGCATCGCTAGTGGAAAGTATCGCTTATGGAAAGTACCGCTAAATGGCGCTATAACTTTATGACCACGCTCAATTGGTCATGTAACCACTAACGCTATAATGGGGACAGTTATGAGGTGATTAATGGGCGATTAATCCTCATAATTCCATTTGAACGGTTGAGAGTAACCTCCTATAAATAGGAGATCCGTTTATGCATGAAGAACACACGTAAAACATAAACACCGATTAGCGAAAGGGTTATAGAATTATGCCTAATTTCTAACTCGCATTTGGTCTTATCCCAAGTAGATATTCGTGATACCTGCATTAGGGTCGAATAGTTTACTTTGGAAAGTGATCACACGATTCCAAGTGATATCCGGTAACAACCTAGTGGTATTTGTTACTACTGACATATTGTTTGTTTCTGCTGACTTGATTATCTTACCCTGCTGCTGGGAAAATCCGCTAACAAATAGTACAATCTAAATTTAGCCATCACGTTTCCATTGACGTGAGCTTTAAGGCTCCTAACAATATACACATATTGAGCATTGTCATTCTCCGAAGATTTCATCAACACCTAATCTCCAACTTCAAAACCATATGAAAACAATGAAAACAAAATCTCAGTTCCATCACATTATCCCATTGCATTACTTAAAGTTATGAGCATTACTAAGTTCTAATGGGGTGTTAGGGATTGCGTTATGAAACTGATATCTGCTTAAAATCACTGCTTTTCCTTTTACATGGAATTTACTGAATTTCCCCTTAAATGCGTGTTCTTTATAATTGTAGATGCCTAACGCAAAGTACCCATTTATTCTTTCTTTAGTCCATGTTCATAATCTTGTTTCTTAATTTCCCTTGTATTCTTATTTTTGTGTCCTTAATACTGTTACCAGGTCTTAATCTTCTATTTCCAGGATCGACATTGATCAAGAACATCCATGCTATCACTCAAACAAGAATCAAAAAGAAAAGAAAACAATGAAGAGTTTTGTTGAACCCTCAAATAATCTGATAATATAAATGAATGGGGTTGATTTGTTTACAGAAATCCTAAACCTATTTATACTAGATGAAGCGGCATCATCGGAAGAGAATACCGTTTCAGCAAAAGTAATCGACATAACTGTTTCTAAACGCTATAACTATTCTAAAACCTAAATAACCGTCTATGTATTGGACGGTTTGGACCTAGCCCATATACACTTTGGGTTTACAGGATTGTTAAATTATAATCTTTTATATAATAAAGTAATTACATCATTTCGGAGTGATTTTGTCAATTCATTCTTATTGAAAAAACAATTGGACTAATAAGAGAGCTTGATTTTGCCACGTAAGCAACATCGTGTGATGTGATTGGTTAATAAAATTCAAAATTAAATTGATTTTGGTCAAACTTTAATAAATTTGGTGGAAAAATTTGGTTGATAAAAAAAACACATAAAAATATAGGTGTCAAATTTGTGAAAATAAAAACTTAAAAAAAGAGGAAGTATTTAATAAAACTTTAGTGGTTGAATTTTTAAAATTTATATAGAGTTAAGTGTAATATTATTAGTCTCCATATTTATTAATAACTTTGGATTATAAACAAATACCCCCTTATACTTTATACCCTTTATACTTTCTATCTTAAAAAATACAATGTATATGTTGTTTTAAAATAACAATTGACACGAGTTTACATTTTAAATACGACTAAATTACTGAAAACGAGAATATAATTATCAAATTGTAAGCACGGGTTAATTTAATATAAAAACAAATATACGCGATTGTATTTATAACAATGACTCATGTAATTCCTATTTATTTATATAAGGATATCTAGAAAAACATTTTTAAAAACTATAAGGAGTATACTTTAACTTTATCAACGTTCATTATGTACTATTAAACTTGCATCATGTGTACAACATAATATCAATAGTGAGACTTAAATAATAACATCAACATCTTTGTCAGCTAAATAAAATTAAATCTTGAGTTACCTAACATAAAGTTTTACAAATATTTTACCAAATTCTAATGGATATTAATGCATAATGAAAAACTCGTGTATAAGTATTAGTTGTACTTATATCACAATTTTCATGGGAAAATTCTTATATGTGTATATACTGAATTAAAATATTAAAATAAATTTGATTTATGTGTAAGTTTCATGCGTGCACAAAACTTATAATTATATTATTATATGCAATTACATTTAAAGACACAATATTCAGTATTAATATAAAATAATTTTTTTTGTCAAAACCCTGTGCGTGCACAAGTATTATAACTAGTACATAATATATACATATATACTTTGGTAATCTAAGACATTAATATGGGCCAACAATTCCCCCCTAATATCGTGATACCAAAGTCTTCATCTCAACAGGTTTCTTCTTCAATTCGTATCGCCTTCAATTCTGACTTTTGCAGCTGTTTTGATTTCTGAAAAAACCGTTTTGACTTATGACTTTCACAGCCATTTTTCTTCAACTTCGAGACCATCACAGCCACTTCTTCATTGTTGAGACCATCACAACCCCTTCTTCATTGAGAGACCATCACAGCCCCTTCTTAATTGAGAGACCATCACAACCCCTTCTTCATTGAGACCATCACAGATTCTTCTCTTCTTTGCGGTTGCTTCACACAACTTGGCTTCACACCAATTTTTTCATTATTGCATTTAAAAAAACGCAGGTTTGATTCTTGAATGATGATTGAATCATGAATTGTTGTTGTTGCTTGATCCCTTCGGCTCTGATGCCACTGTTACTAGGTCTTAATCTTCTATTTCGAGGATCGAAATTGATCAAGAACATCCATGCTATCATTCAAACAAGAATCAAAAAGAAAAGAAAACAATGAAGAGTTTTGTTGAACCCTCAAATAATCTGATAATATAAATGAATGGGGTTGATTTGTTTACAGAAATCCTAAACCTATTTATACTAGATGAAGCGGCATCATTGGAAGATAATATCGTTTCGGCAAAAGTAATCGACATAACTATTTCTAAATGCTATAACTATTCTAAAACCTAAATAACCGTCTATGTATTGGACGGTTTGGACCTAGCCCATATACACTTTGGGTTTACAGGATTCTTAAATTATAATACATAATATATACATATATACTTTGGTAATCTAAGACATTAATATGGGTCAACAATTTATGAGCATTACTAAGTTCTAATGGGGTGTTAGGGATTGCGTTATGAAACTGATATCTGCTTAAAATCACTGCTTTTCCTTTTACATGGAATTTACTGAATTTCCCCTTAAATGCGTGTTCTTTATAATTGTAGATGCCTAACGCAAAGTCCCATTTTCTTCTTTCTTTAGTCCATGTTCAGAATCTTGTTTCTTAATTTCCATTATATTCTTATTTTTGTTTCCTTAATACTAACTACATTTCAAGCTGAAGAAACTTCTTCAATGGTCACTGCTAATCACTTTTGGTCATAAATCTTCCACCATTACGCAACTTTTATATACTTATCTAACTTTTATAAATTGTCATTAGTCAAATAACATGATTCTTAATATAACAGTTATAAAATAAATATAAATGTTAAGTTATATATGTTAAGCTATTTTCAAATAGACTAGGCGAGTACACGCATTGGCGGCAATGTTCCTAGCGGCAAACAATTAACGATATGTGTGTTGAACCATAATGAAAAAAGTCAGTAGGTTTATTATGTGTATGCAGTAACCTAATTTAATGGGCCGAGGCTTGGGCCATAGGCCAAGCAAGTCTGTAAATAAATAAAACCCATGTGTGGAAATTAGTTAAGAACGGTTAGGGTTGTGTCAGTTATTAAGAAAAGTTGTGTCGCTTTGGTGAAACAGCATAACTACCTCCAGGGCACGTTTCATCAAATATATAAACGTTTAGAGTCTGTAACAACGTATCCATTATCAATATCAATATATACACATTGTTTACACATCATTGATTTACTTTTCTGCATATAACCCACAGTCCCAAACACCCCTGCAGTTTTTGCAGTCGAACCAAAACTTGAACCATGTCGAATTACATATATGTTTTGCACAAGAGTAAGCCTCACAATGAGAATTACCAACAGTGGCATCAGAGCAACAGGGGATCTTGAGAACCTGTGTACCCAGCTTTCGAAGGGCAGAAAATAGTTACTATGGGAAGTTTCATCATCATGATGAAGACTTCTGGAAACAAAGACGAAAGGAAGTTCTTAAAAGGCTAGAACGCTTAAAACCATTTGATCAGGAAAAGGGTTGTGAACCAAAAGAAACTCTTGTGAAGAACTCAAGGAAGACGAGACGATCAAGATGTTATATTTGCCTCATTAGAGGGCATGCTTATTGGAATTGCCCAAATAAGCACAGAAGAACCGAATTCAAGAAAGAAAAACAAGTGAATTGGCAAGTAATACGGACTAACAAAGAAGGATGGGATGACATTTGGTACATCTCTGATGAATACCCGAGACACATGACTCCGTTTTTAAACTTGTTCGAGAAGTTTAAGGCAGAAACAGTTGGAACAAGTGCAACCGGTGAAATGGGTCTAAATGTTCAAGGGGTTGGGGAAGTATTAGTTCGAACAACGACAAGAAGTTTCGTGATCCCAGGAGTGTTTTATGTTCCTAATGCATGCCTAAACACGCTAAGTTTAAGCTAATTGATTCAACAAGGTTTTGAAGTAGTTTTCAAGAACATAGATTGTATGGTGAAAAGGGTGTTTGATGAAGGCGGCAGCAGAGAAAGTGTTGGCAGTAATGATGAAGGATGCGTGGAAGAACAGGAGAGGCTAAACGTGGTCAGAAAAAAGGCCATTGAAGCCGTATTGCATTATTGTGACTCTTTATATTATAAGGAGAACACAATTGAAGAGAGTTTGGATGGAAACCAAAGATTGAAGGTACCATCTAAATGTGCATTTGAAATTTTTATTGGGTTCATGGAAATGATTAACAATCATAAAATAAGTATGGAATGTAAAGATGTGGTAAAGAATGTTGGAAAATTTAGTGCACTTGTGGGATTAGTTCACACCTTGTAATGGGTTAGTAGGTACGGACTGTACACCCATGAGGTCCCTGAACACCCTGACTCAATAGTGGTAAATATTGGTAGTATTGGTTACTACTGTTAGTGTAGTAACTGATGGTTCTTGCTGGTAGTGTTATGGTTCCTGCTGCTAGTGTAATGGTTCCTGCTGATGGTGTTTGGTTCCTGCTTCTAGTGTAATGGTTCCTACTGGTAGTGTTGCAGTGATAAATTTGTAATAGCTTTGACTCATTCAATTGGCTGTTATGACTGTTTTATGACCACGTTTAATTGGTCATGTAACAACTATTTCTATGATAATGGAGGTTTATTATGGGTGATTAATTGGTCGTTAATCATACATAATGTCCATTGATTAGTGTTGAGTATTCGCTATTATAAATAGAGATGGACTTCATCAGCATGAACATACTGAGAAAGATACAAAAACTAGGAGAAACAAACAAAAAGCTTAAACACTTATATGCGCAAGGGTTATTGATTTGTGCCTAATTCAATAACAAACATTTGGTCTTATCCCAAGTAGATATTCATGTAACCCAGGCATATGGTCGAATAGTTTACTTTGGAAAGTGATTACACGATTCCAAGTGATATCCGGTAACCACCTAGTGGTATTGCTATTGCTACTGATTATCTTACCCGGTTCTGGGAATTACCACCAACAAATAACCACTACGAGAAGTTAGTGGCATGGTTCTACAAAGACGCCTGTTAAGATAAGTGGAACACAGATTTGTCTTTTATACCTTTACCTTACAGTGAAGGGAATGGGTGGTCACACCCAGGTTGTTATAAAGAATAAGTGGATTGAAGTAGCCAATGCAATGGGATTCCCAAAGGAGTATGCAGATGGTTTGAAGGAGTGTTATTGAACGCACTTGAGTCTCTTAGGAGCCTACTATGAAGTAGCAAGAAATTATTCCAAAGGTATGGATGTACCAAAGGCAAAGGAACGTGAGGGTACAAGTGGAATAATGGCAAAGGAGACACCATGAAAAGAGACCAGACAAAGCATTAGTGGAATTGAGGCAAGGCAGAATGAAGAAAGGTTAAAAGGAACATTTGAGTTTGACAATGATGAAGAATTATTTGAAGATTGCAACATTAAGGAACCCATGGAGAAGAAAGCAAATGGCAGTGGGATGAATGTGGAAGAGTAAGAAGACATGTGTTGTGAGACTTTGTCATTAGGGGGAGCGTTGAACCATAATGACAAAAGTCAGTAGGTTTATTATGTGTATGCAGTAACTTAGTTTAATGGGTCGAAGCTTGGGCCATAGATCAAGCAAGTCTCTAAATAAATAAAGCCTATGTGTGGCAATTAGTTAAGAACGGTTAGGGTTGTGTCAGTTATTAAGAAAAGTTGTGTCTCTTTAGTGAAACGGCATAACTGCCTCCATGGCAACGTTTCATCAAATATATAAACGTTTAGAGTCTGTAACAATGTATCCATTATCAATATCAATATATACACATTGTTTACACATCATTGATTTACTTTTCTGCATATAACCCACTGTCCCAAACACCCCTGCAGTTTTTGCAGTCGAACCAATACTTGAACCATGTCAAATTACTGACAGGTTTTGCACAAGAGTAGGCCTTACAATGAGAATTACCAACAATATGATATCATTTCGAACCAAGTCCACCCATATGCGATCCATTTGAACCGTTGTGGCTCCAGCAAGTTGAACCGTTGTCACTCCAACAAGTTGTTCGACATCAACTTCAACATCAATCGAAATCACAACTTGTTTACACAACTTGTTTAGTACTACTCCATTACCGCGAGATTTGTTGCAATTTGGTCATGCATGGTGACATCTTGATTTTACGGAATAGTTACGTCATGTGCGGGTGTGTTATTGAAATTCATCATGAAAGCCTAATGACGAATTATCAATCCGAAGTAGATTGTGACCTTGTCTAATGATTTATTCACAGCCATTGTATTAATGTTTACTATTTTTAATGAAAATATTATTCATCTATATTAGGGCTTTTGCGACTAAAATATATGCTCCATAAATAGATTGTTTTTGTTTTTTTGTTATCCATATACATGCATGTAACTAATATATTGTCGTTGAATCTCTGCACCAAAATAAATTAGCAACCAAATAATTTCTTTTGTTATCCATTTATTCTCAAGACAGCTATAGGACATCACTAAAGTCAAAACCTCACATACCCACGTCACAAACATTGAATATAACAAACTAAAACAATGAAAGAAAATATTTATGGAAACCATAACGAATGAAATTTTCTTACCCGATGGAACATTGAAAATAAAGAAGCCTTGATAGAAAGTTTTAACACACACATTAATTTTAAAAAAACACAGTTACTAAACCAACAGAATAAATCATCTAGAATAAATCATCTTTGTGATTCCAACACAAGCCCAACAATAAACTCGTTTGATAGGTAAAAAAACTAAGGAAAGAAATTCATCGTTTATATTTGTTGTAAAACAAGATGTTTTAACAAAAACCAAAAACATATAAATTTTATTCTTCATCACTCTCATTTTCATCAACCAAACAATAAACTCGTTTCCAACCAAGATTGATGGGTTGACTCGTTTCTTCTTCTTACTCATCTACGTCATCACTTGATATGACAATGACGTCATCCCAATTCCAATTAATCAGATTAGGATTGAAAAAAGGAATAGGATGTGGAGGAGGGGGATGAAGCGGGTATAAAAAAACAAACAAGTTGTGTCAATGAAAAAAGGAATAGGAGCAACAATAGGGAAGGCGGGAAAAATCAAATTGTTTTTTATGTTCTTGAGGTTAGAAATTAATTTCTTTTTTATGATCTTATTTCAAATATGCACTTGTTTGTTGTTTTTAATGTTCTTTGACACAACTTGTTTGTTTTTTTGTACCAGCTTCATCCCCCTCCCCCTCCTCCACATCCTATTCCTTTTTTCAATCCTAATCTGATTAATTGGAATTGAGATGACGTCATTGTCATATCAAGTGATGACGTAGATGAGGAAGAAGAAGAAATGAGTCAACCCATCAATCTTGGTCGGAAACGAGTACATCATTTGGTTGATCAAAATGAGAGTGATGAAGAATAAAATTTATGTTTTTGGTTTTTGTTAAAACATCTTGTTTTACAACAAATATAAACAATGTGTTTCTTTCATTTTTTTTCCTTACTTTTGTTACGTATCAAACGAGTTT
Organism: Chrysanthemum lavandulifolium; assembly: GCA_022545495.1. NCBI lineage: Eukaryota > Viridiplantae > Streptophyta > Magnoliopsida > Asterales > Asteraceae > Chrysanthemum > Chrysanthemum lavandulifolium. Next base: position 299,766,847 of record CM040241.1, read on the forward strand.
TGTGTAAGGCTTGTGTTGGAATCACAAAGATGATTTATTCTGTTGGATTAGTAATTGTGTTTTTTTTTGAAAATTCATGTGTTTGTTAAAACTTTCAATCAAGGCTTCTTTATTTTAAATGTTCCATTGGGTAAGGAAAATTCATTCATTATGGTTTCCATAAATATTTCTTTCATTGTTTTCATTTGTTATATTCAATGTTTGTGACGTGGGTATTTGAGGTATATATTAGGGCTTTTACGACAAAAAAATATGCTCCATAAATAGATCGTTTATTTTTTTGTTTTTTTTTTGTTTTTTTTTTTGTTATCAATATACATGCATGTAACTAATCTATTGTCACTGAATCTCTGGACCAAAATAAATTAGCAACCTAATAATTTCTTTTGTTATACATTCATTCTCAAGACAGCTCTAGGACATCACAAAAGTCAATACCTCACATACCCACGTCACAGACATTGAATATAACAAACTAAAACATTGAAAGAAATATTTATGGAAACCATAATGAATGAAATTTCCTTACCCAATGTAACATTGAAAATAAAGAAAGCCTTGATTGAAAGTTTTAACAAACACATGAATTTTCAAAAAAACACAATTACTAATCCAGCAGAATAAATCATCTAGAATAAATCATCTTTTGTGATTCCAACACAAGCCTAACACTAAACTCGTTTGATAGGTAACAAAACTAAGGAAAGAAATGAAAGAAACACATCGGTTATATTTGTTGTAAACAAGATGTTTTAACAAAAACCAAAAACATAAATTTTATTCTTCATCACTCTCATTTTGATCAACCAAACGATAAACTCGTTTCCGACCAAGATTGATGGGTTGACTCATTTCTTCTTCTTCCTCATCTAGGTATCACTTGATATGACAATGACGTCATCCCAATTTCAATTATTCATATTAGGATTGAAAAAAGGAATAGAATGTGGAGAAAGGGGATGTGGAGGAAGGGGATGAAGCTGGTATAAAAAACAAACAAGTTCTGTCAATGCACATTAAAAACAGCAAACAAGCGCGTATTTCAAAATAAGAACATAAAAAAGAAATCGATATCTAACCTCAAGATCATCAAAAACAATTTGATTTTTCCCGCCTTCCCTATTGTTGCCCCTATTCCTTTTTTTTCATTAACACAACTTGTTTGTTTTTTTATACCCCTCCTCCACATCCTATTCCTTTTTTCAATCCTAATCTGATTAATTGGAATTGGGATGACGTCATTGTCATATCAAGTGATGACGTAGATTAGGAAGAAGAAGTAACGAGTCAACCCATCAATCTTGGTTGGAAACGAGTTTATCGTTTGGTTGATCAAAATGAGAGTGATGAAGAATAAAATTTATGTTTTTGGTTTTTGTTAAAATATCTTGTTTTACAACAAATATAAACGATGTATTTCTTTCCTTTCTTTCCTTAGTTTTGTTACCTATCAAACGAGTTTATTGTTGGGCTTGTGTTGGAATCACAAAGATGATTAATTCTGTTGGATTAGTAACTGTGTTTTTTTTAAATTCTTGTGTTTGTTAAAACTTTCTATCAAGGCTTCTTTATTTTCAATGTTCCATCGAGTAACAAAGTTTCATTCGTTATGGTTTCCATAAATATTTTCTTTCATTGTTTTAGTTTGTTATATTCAATGTTTGTGACGTGGGTATGTGAGGTTTTGACTTTAGTGATATCCTGTAGCTGTTTTGAGAATGAATGGATAACAAAAGAAATTATTTGGTTACTAATTTATTTTGGTGCAGAGATTCAATGACAATATATTAGTTACATGCATGTATATGGATAACAAAAAAAACAAGAACAATCTATTTTTTGCTATCAAGTAATTAATGTTTTCATTAAACACTCCAATTATCACCGTTGTACGTCTTCATCGTCATCACTTCCGGCAAATGCCTGCTTATTGCATAAACTTTCTCTAAAATGGCATCTACCCTCAATTTGTTTAAAGGATCCCGAATGCTAGGCCTAGTCTGGACGATAGGTTTCAAGTGGACGGACTAGTATAACCAAATAAAATCGTTAAAAGTGTTAAAAAAAAAAAAAAAAAAAAAAAAAAAAAAAAAAAAGGATGAATGATATGCATATTTTGAAACACATTAACTTTGCAAGTGTTATTAGAAGTGGCGATTTTGACCCATTTACTCATATAGAATCAATTTTGGTTTTTCTCTATTATAAATAAAGTCACATTTTTCTGAGGGACATTAAAGATGGATTTGGATCACTTTGATGACTTTGAAGCTACGGATCTCTACCTATGTAGGGCTTGCGCTTTTTATTGGTTTATTTTTGCTTTTAGTCGTTATAGTTGTTAGGTTGATTGTAAGTTATAATAATGGTTTGTCATTCTTATATAGTGTTTTTGCGTGTTGCATTTTATTTGCATGCAAGTGTCCTAAGGGACTGAGATGGGGGAAATAACCCTTATCTTTTGTACTTCAATATTTTTTGGTGTAATGAATTTTACCAGGGTGAATTAACCCTTTTACCAAAAAAAATAAAAACAAAGTCACATCAGTAGAATTAAAAAGGTTAAGCAATACAGAAACAAGTGAGATAAGTCGAAAGTCACTAGCGTGAGTGTGTCAAATTACTATTCAGATGATCTAGTTTATGTGATCAAATTTAACACAGCAAATATTTATAATATTCAAAAACGTAAAACACAAAAACAAGTTTTGGGTCGTGATGTTATTCAAAAACACGTTGTCTACTTTGACCCAAATCCATTTTGACCCATTTTGACCCAGCCCGTCTGAGCGTACATTTTGCAACCTCTAGTAATCTGGCTTGAGCTAAACAAAATGTGCAGTCATGGCTGAATAGTTGTTGCCTTTGCAAAATCATGTTACAGAGAGACAGCTAAAAGAAGCATTTTAAGTTGAGAAAACAAGTATTCAAGGATCGGTATTAGTGTATTACCTTGGCCCGTATTTGTTCAAGTAAAGTGTCTCTTTCCCCTTCCTTTGGTATCATAGGCATCGCTTGCTCTGAGAACTTATTAACTGCAAAAAACACCCAACCGAAAACACAATCTAAGCAAAGAAATATTCTATATTGGGTATCCTTAATTAGGTATAAACTGTATCACGATGCACAAAGAATATACACTGAACTGATTAACAATTGGTCACTTACCATCAAAGGATCATGCGGTTCAACATACTTAAGTGTGGCGTAGTTCACGAAGCTACGAACAATACACTTGTGTACAATTGTATGAGCACTTTGAGTCTCAAAGTGATTTGTCAAGATTAATTCCTTCATTCCATGAAACTCTCTTCTCCCTCCAATTGTTTCCTATGGATGATAGTACCTTTTAACTTCAACCTTCACGTCTCCATTGACATCGTCAGACTTGATGCTCCAAACACGAGCTATATATGTGGCACTCTCATTCTCGGAACATCTCATCATCACGGAATCCCCAACTGCAAAACCATATGGAAACATGAAATCAAAATATCCTTTCTTTCACATTATCTTAGAGAAAAGATAAAATGAACATGAACAATATTACTAAGCTACACTTCATCCCTCACTGGTACATGAACATATATATGTATTTTTGTAGAGCATATTTGCATCTGAATATCCCTACTAGAAACAGTACTTTTAGCCATAGACTATTTTAAGCGGCGACCAAGTGGTCACTAGAGCCTCACCAAACAGCAAAATAATCGCCCTTTAGTGACGACCAAAATTTTTTGGCTTTTAAGTTTTTTTGCCAAAAAATATTAACACTTTAGAGACAACATATGTCGTTGCCAAAGGTTTAGTATAAATTCCTTTTGATTTTTCTTTAACCAAAATTTATATTAACCCTTCGGCGAAGATTTGCTATTTTTCACCTGAAAAAATTGGCACAAAATACATTTCCGCTCAACCTTTAGCTACATACATCTCTCGCAAAAGGTTAATTTTGGTTTTTACAGTAGATCATTAGAAATTTTAGAGCAATTTTAGTTCATCGGAAAAGGTTAAATATACTTTTAGAGATTATATGGATCATCGCTAAAGAGTTTGAATTTTCGCCAGAAGGCTCGTTGCTAAACGGTTGTCAGACTCCTCACAGTAAATTTTTAACGATGACCTTTTAGGTTCAGCGACGACTTTTGACACTTATAAGAAGTTTAATATAGACCAAAAACAGATCTAACTAAACAAGTCACATAGCAAATTAATTTTACACATGCAAAATCTTCTTCTTTTAAAAACATGTCGATCTCAACCATAAATTAAACTCTAAATAGAGAATAAATTTTGTACCTCTGACGACTTCATCAGTGCCTGTAATGGTGAAAGATTCCATTTTACGCCATAGGATCTGAAAGAGAGATATTTTATGGGTTTTGTAAATAATGACATTTTCCTGTTGGATGTCTTGTTATACATTACTACATTATTTAAAACATAATGGGCCGAGCCCTAACTAAAAGTAGGGTTTTCTTTTTTTGTTATTGTAAATGTATACATCGAGTAATTCTTATGAAGTAAAAAAAGGAACCTACCTAAAATACTAGCCGAGGAGGAGATGTGGTCGTATTTGGCGCCGGCCTTCGTGTAGTGCCAAGGATGTAAAAACAACATGTGTATCGTGGTGAAATAATATCTGATGAAGAAAAATCACATAATGCATGTGTAGAGAAAATGATTACCGTTGGACACACATTATGAATACAGTAAAACCTCTATAAATTAATAGTTTTGGGACAAAGATATTTTATTAATTTAACGAAAAATTGTTATATTGATAAATTAATAATTTATTACTATAAAGAGGTTTTACGTTTAACCTTTAAAGTTTCAAGTCCAATATATTAGTTACTATGTATACTAGTTAGATATGTAAAATAAATTAGAAAAGCAAGTTCCAATCAATATTTTATGAAGTCATATTCACACTTTATGAAAAATAAATTGACACTTATTGTTGCAATACGAGAAGACAACACTCAAACTCTTTAGTGCAATAGGGAGATTTAAATATGAGCTCAATATATATTTGAAGTTCAACAAAAAACACAAGTGACTATACATTCATTTTTTACTAAACAACCTTAGAATTTTGAAGTTTCGTGGGAATCAATATAAATACAGAATTTTTAGTAATTATTAATTTATAGTTTCGTGGGAATCAATATATATACGCTTAGAGCATTCCCAACAATAACACCATAACATCAATAACACCGTCCACGTCAGCGCCACATCAGCTTTAACATTTCACCTTAACATCCCCAAAAAACACCCACAACAATAACATCCCAACAATTTACAAAAACAACCCCTCATTTAGGGGCATAAAAAAAAAAAAAAAAAACCCACCAAATAACGCCCGTTATCCCCTTAACGCCCAGGGACTAACGGCGCAATAACGCGCGCCCTCCAAAGGTTTAACGCCAAAAACGGCGTTATTTCGCCCCATAACGGCGTTATAACGTTATTATTGAACTTGCTCTTAGGTTTCAAAAAAATTATTATCTTTTTATTTTATTGATTGGGTCCAAATTTATACGGGTCCCAAGTTAAGACTTGACAAATTATTAATTTTATCGAGGTAATTAGTTTATCGAGTATTAATTTATAGATGTTTTAATGTAAGTTAATACTCTGAAAAACTGATACGATGAATCCCATTCAGCGAGAAAAAGAAGAATATATAAAAGCCGCTAAATCGATCATGGGGGCGATCAACTTTTGAATGTCTTCCTGCTCCTCTTATCATTAGTGGAATAATATCATCATCAGATTATCATGTAATTTTTCAAGATGGTTATGAGGACCGGAAGTATGACAAGATAATGACCCGCCGCATAAATGCTGACTAACACCTGGGTACCATGGTCAGTAAAACCTGTTACACGAACCACCAAATCTGGAACATAGATTTAAAATTAACAGAAAAGGGAGTTAGAAAATTTGATTACAGTGGAAATTATGAATTCTCATCACCGGTTGAAATCACCTCGTTGTCCGCTTGTGAACCTTCGGAAAAAAATGGCTAACTCCTGTACAACATTTATTTAGTAATATCATTGGCCTGATGACTATTCGCAGACTTTTATATAATAACTCCTGGTAATTTTCTAACAGAAAAAACTTAATGTTCATGGATTCTATGATCCATGCATGGATACATTGACACGTACAAAAACAACTAATTAATTAAGACCAAACCAACCCAGTTGCATCAAAACAATAATCCACCACTAATTTTCAAATTATAAGGTTACATAGAATATTCAAGTTCGCTAGCATCTAAAATACCCAAGCTTATACAACACTATCCAGAAACTAGCTCGAAGGTGGAAACTGTATGTATGTGTGTCGTTTCATCAAGGTAGCAAACTTTGTGATTTCCAATAACTAACTTTGAGTATCTAACTTTGTGATTTCCAATAACTAACTGTGAGGTGGCGAAGGTGGTGCTTTTAGCGTTTTCATCATGCTAGCAGACTCTTTGACTTGCTCCTTGTAGAAAAACATGATAAGCAGAAACAAAACACCTTTATATAACTTTAACCAAATCAAAATTCAACAACGGAATAATAATAACCATAAACGATCACCACAGCTACTCTGGTATGATCCTATTATCTAACTTGATAATAGTTTTACAGGATAGAAGACAATAATAAATGGATAGATATGATCTTGAGATAAAGTCTCAAGATATGTACAAATGAGAGAGATATTTTTCTAGCGGTTCTTCAAAACCAATATGCTGCTCTAACCCTAGAAAGAGAGATAGGAGACACTTAAATACTTGACATCCAACGGTCATGAGGACAGCAGGCTGAGAGATAGACTATTCCTCATGGGCTTGAGCAAATGGGCTTGAGGAAAGAGATGGGCTTGGAACAAACCTGAAACATAAAACAACAAAGGCAACACACAAGGAGATATCGTGTTATATAATTTAACATCCCCCCTTAATCCGATATTCCAAAGAGGTCAATCATTCCAAGTTTTTTCACAAGACATTGATGCTGAGAAATGTCTAACCCTTTGGTAAAGATATCAGCAATTTGATTTGTTGAATCTACTTTGACAGTTTTAACAATACCATTTAAGATTTTTTCTCTCACAAAGTGAAGATCAATTTCAAGGTGTTTAGTCCTTTCATGAAATACAGGGTTAGCAGCTATTTTGATAGCTGAATTACTGTCACACTGCAGATCAATAGGTAACAGATTTATACATTGCAAATCCTTAAGAATTTTCAAAATCCAAATGATCTCACTGGTTAAAGATGCTAGGCTCTATACTCACCTCAAAGCAGAAGATTTGAGAGAGTGTTTTGTTTCTTGCTTTTCCAAGAGATGAGGTTCTCATTCATAAAACACAATAACCAAGAATACTTCCTAGTGACAATGCACTTGGCCCAACAAGATCCGAGTATCCTTTAAGAGACACACCAAGATTCTTAGTAATGTGAATGCTAAGACCGGAGATCCTTTAAGGTATCTCGAATTTTAAAAGCAATTTTAAGGTGAGATGTTAAAGGAGAATGCATGAATTGACTAAGACAATGCACAAGATAGATATATCGTGTCCGGTATTGGTCAAGTATATAAGCTTTCCATAAGCTTTTGATAATCAACAACATTATCAAGAGCAGGATCGTGAGAGTGGGAATATTAGATATAGAAAGTTTAGACATTAAGGGAGTCTTAGAAGGTTTGCAGGCAAGCATACCATATTCAAACAACAAATCAAGCACATATTTCCTTTGATTTAGGCAAATTCCATTATCAGAATCAACTACTTCTATACCAAGGAAGTATTTAAGCTTTCCCAAATCCTTTATCTTGAATTTACTTTTCAAAAATATTTTAAACTTCTCAATTTCACCAAGATTATTTCCAGTCACAATTATATCATCAACATAAACAAGGAGAGCAAGAAACACACCATTATTAGATTTAGTATAAAAAGAGTAACCAGATTTACTTTGACTAAATCCATTTTCACTAAGCACAGAGGTGAGTTTAGCATTCCATTGTCTAGGGGCCTGTTTAAGGCCATAGATAGATTTTTTAAGTTTGCAAACAAGATTCTTACCACCAACATAGAAACCTTGAGGAGGTCTCATGTAAACAGATTCATCAAGCTCACCATATAAAAAGGCATTATTAACATCTAGTTGAAAATGGGCCAGAATTCACAACAAAGAATATTAAGCACACATCTCACAAGAACCATTTTAACAACAGTGAGAAAGTTTCTCATAATCAACCCTTCCTTTGAGCACAGCCCATGGCAACAAGTCTAGCCTTGTACCTCTCAATTTCACCATTGGATTTATATTTAAGTTTCCGCAGCCATTTAGAGTTCATGGCTTTTCTGCCTATGGGTAATTCAACAACATCCCAAGTATCATTTTCAAGTAAGGCAGCAATCTCTAAGTTCATAGCATCAACCCATAAGGGGTTTTGAGATGCTTCAAAGAAGGACTTGGGTTCACAGTTCTTATTTAGTTGAGTCACAAAACACAAGTTTTCACCATTTAAGTTAGAGTACCCAACATATTTTTCAATCCCATATTTGACATTAGTTTTAACAACAAAGTCATTATAGTTTTTGGGAAAAACAGAAGTTCTAGAAGATCTTCTTAAGGTTTTAGTACCCTGAGCATTTATGTTGGGATCAACATTTCCTTCAGACACATATTTTTCAAAGAAGTGTGGTGCCTCAACATCATGCACTTGGCATCATGTTATCACCGGATGATCCAATGGGAATCACCAGTGCACATTGTCACCTAGAGTTGCGAGGGCTACTCACACTTAGTGACTCAAGGTCACTATTATGTCTAGATGCGCCTCTCATCATCATTAGGAAGCTCGTGGTTATTTAGATCAAAAAATTCAACAAAGTTATTTTCATGAAAGACATCGATTCAATATGCTTATTCTTAATACCATTTGATATAGATTCCTTAAAAGGAAATATGGACTCAAAGAATTTAACACCTCTAGACACAAAAATTGACATCTATCAAGACTATAGAGCTCAGATCCTTTTGAGAACAAGAATAACCCATCATAACACATTTTTCGGATCTTTTGTAAGCTTATCATGACTATTAAGAATAGTAGCAAAACCAAGACAACCAAACATTCGATATGAGAGATTAGAGAGCAATTATAAATCTTATGGTAAGGGATTTTCTATTTAGCACGTAAGATGGCAATCTGTTAATAAGATAAGTAGCGCTAGCACACATTCATTCCAGAATCTTAAGGGTATTCCCCTCAAACATAAGACATCCGCCACATTCAAGAGATGTCTATGTTTCTTTCAACCACCCCATTTTGTGGGGTGTAAGCAATGAGGTTTGATGTGTAATCCCATGTTATCACAAAACTTGTTAAAGGTTTGATTTTGAAATTCGGCCCATTGTCACTTCTAAACACTTTAATGCCTTTTTGAACCGATTTTTAATCAAATTGTAAAAGATATTAATAGACTCCAAAACTTCATCCTGGATTTAATAAGATACACCCACACACTCTAGTATAATCATCAACTATGGTAAGAAAATATATATGGCCGAGTGATCGACCACCTTATATGGTCCCCACGCATCAAGATGAACAATATCACCAAGCATTTTAGATTTATGATCACTTAAAGGGAAGGGTTCCTAGTCTGCTTAGCTCTTTGATGATTTCACAAACCTCATATTTATCATTTTTGCAATTTTCAAATAATTTTTAGAACATCAAGAGCGTGGTCACTGTGGTGGCCAAGTCTACAGTACAATCATAAAGCAGACAAAGAACACTTGTACTAATATTAATATTATCACATTTAGTACCTTCAAGATCTAAATAGTATAAACCACGACATTGTTTACCAATCCCCGAATGTTTTTCGATTCAAATCTTGATTCACAAAGAAACATTTACTTTCATCAAACACAACTAAGATCTTATTATCTTTAGCAAGTTTATGAATGTAAATCAAGATCACACAATAATCGGGAATGACAAGCACATCAAATGTAACAAGACCATTTCAAGTCTAAGATTTCAATTTTAGAGATGATGGCATTAGTGCCATTTGGGTGAGAAACTTTGATATTAAGATGAGATATATCATAGACATTTTCTAACTCTTTTTCACTATTGGTCATGTGCTGATTAGCACCAGAGTCCACAACCTTACCAACATAATTCATTTTTGTCACAGAACTAGAACTGGAACAGAATAATTTACCAAAATTATCATTGAACAGTTTGCTGGAATAAAAGTAAGTACCTGCCATGTTGGCTTGGACATTTTTCTCAGACATTTTGTTCTCCTTAATAAGGGAGAGTAAAGTGGCAAGTTGCTCATCAGTGAACCCTGAGGATCCAGAGGGACTATCAGACCCAGAGGACCCAACAGAATTGTATGCAACATTTTTACCTTTACCACCTTGTCCCCCTTTCTTTTTTACAAAATCAGCAGGATATCCTATGATTTTAAAGCATCTGTCTATAGTATGACCAACATAACCACAATGTTAACACACAACTTCAGAGTTAGCAGGCACATTAGGTCTTATCACATTAGGGCCACTAGGTTTGAACTCAGTGTTGGAATTGGGTCTGAAAGCAGTGGTGTTATGTCTAGCATTAGAATATGAGTTCTGATTTCTTTAAAAGTTGTTTCTAGCAGGACCACTGGCTAAGAAAGCAGAGGTCTGACCCCTTTGAGAGGCACCAGAGTTAGTTCCAGATGCCACTCTGTGAGATTCCTCACTAGAGATAATGGCATAAGCCCCTTTCACATCAGGTAAGGTCTCTCTAGATAAAATAGAACTCCTAATGCTCATGTAAGACTCATTAAGACCCATCAGAAATTGCATAAGTTTCAACAGTTGATTATGTTTTTTAAATTCATTAGAGGCAGTGCACACACAATTAGGCAACTCAACCATAGCATCATACTGTTTCCACAAAGCATTCAACTTATGATAATAGTCAGATAGATTAGAGCCATTTTGTTTCAAGGTACTAATTTTATGATGCAGGTTAAATATTACAGAACCATCAACTTTATGATAGGTTTCCTTTAACTCATTCCAAACATGTTTAGCCTTTTTAGAGAAAATTTGACCAAGGAATAACTCCTCAGATATAGAATTCAAAATCCAGCCTAAAACAACAACATTAACTCTATCTCATTGTTTGGCCAAGACCTCATCAGTAATAGACCTTTTACATGTACCATCAATAAAACCAATTTTATTTTTACCCTCTAAAGCAAGAAGCATAGCATTAGCCCAAACTTGATAGTTTTCGGGCCTCTAAGTTTGACATAAATAACAAAGAAGCACAATGAGAATCATTAGGGTGCGATGTAAAGGATTACTAACATCAAGCTTACCAATAAGAGTGACAGATCATCGACACTCTCATTGTCGAATCACCATGTTCGTACATAATGACAAAAATCAAACACAAGAGAAAGTAAAGCAGAGCAACAACACCTTATAACTCCTCAAATAACAATCAATCTCCAACGACCAAACAAAACTTCTCAAAATCCTCAACCTATCCTCCAAAGATTCTAAAGAGAAATAAAAGACATAAATAAAAGATAGAGATGAGAGGTGTTACAAGGCAATATCCGCAAAGACAATCGAACTGTTTCTCCTAGATTCACTTAGTCTAGGAGGCAACAGAACCTCCAAGCCACGAACAACCAAGCCCAATTTTTTTCACAAAATTAGGATACCAACACCAATCGACGATAACCACCAGATCCAAGATCCCCAGTAATATATAAACCTTTTTTTTTTTTCTTTTTAAACCAACCTTTTCTCTGATACCATGTAGAAAAACATGATAAGCAGAAACAAAACACCTTTATATAACTTTAACCAAATCAAAGTTCAACAGCGGAATAATAATACCATAAACGATCACCACAGCTACTCTGGTATGATCCTATTATCTAACTTGATAATAGTTTTACAGGATAGAAGACAATAATAAATGGATAGATATGATCTTGAGATAAAGTCTCAAGATCTGTACAAATGAGAGAGATATTTTTCTAGTGGTTCTTCAAAATATGCTGCTCTAACCCTAGAAAGAGAGATAGGAGACACTTAAATACTTGACATCCAACGGTCATGAGGACAGCAGGCTGAGAGATAGACTATTCCTCATGGGCTTGAGCAAATGGGCTTGAGGAAAGAGATGGGCTTGGAACAAACCTGAAACATAAAACAACAAAGGCAACACACAAGGAGATATCGGGTTATATAATTTAACACTCCTCTAGTTCTTTAACCCGCTTTTGTGCTACCCGTTGTCGCTCCTCACCGTCTGTCGCTCCTTGGCGCCTGCCTCCTCCTCTGTTGTCTTCTCTCGCCACACTGCTGTCGCTCCTCACGCTGCCTTTCCTGCTCCACAGAGCCTTTAGTTGCTCCTTACCAGCTCGTATCCACTCCTCCGCTGCCCTTGCTTGCTCTTCTAGTTGTTGTTTCAAAGTTTCAACCTACATACAGAAACACATTATAAAAATTTAAGCAATGTATAAAGTATGATATCTGAACCAAAATCAGGCATGATATATTAGTCAGTGTTGAAATATGAATTATAATAGTGCGCACTGTTCCTAAAAAAATTGAAAATGTTGTTTTGCATTCTTCACTTCCTTTGCAATCTACAAACTCATCAACTAATAAGTACTACTCCCTCCGTCCCAAATTATAAGTCTATTTTGACTTTTTCAAAGTCTTTTTATTTCAACTTTGACCTTAAATATTTTTTTCGTGTTATATAATACTTGATGAAAAGTATACAAATAAAAATGCATTTTAAACACAAGTCCATTTATATATTTTGCATCAAGTATTATATAACACGAAAAAAAATATTTAAGGTCAAAGTTGAGATAAAAAGACTTTGAAAAAGTCAAAATGGACTTATAATTTGGACGGAGGTAGTATTTCATCAAATCGGTACTTTCACATAAGGGATATAAGGCTATAAAACATTATTCCCAACAGTGGCTTAATATAATAGCTGGTAAGTTGTCGTAAGAAAGTAATATATGAGATAATTATTTGACTAAAGTGTCATAACATGACACTCGAATATTAGCTATTGGAACTAGTCACATTATTTCTACACATATGCCTATGAAAAAGAAAATGTTGAATTTATATTGAATTTTACATGACAAAACTTAATTTCTTGAATTCTAACAATATGTTAAGCTAATTATTATGCAATGAAATATGTTAATCACTAGTATCTCATGATCCCTAAAAACACACTTAATGTATAAGCATCGTAAGTTATAACAATAGTTTGGACACGCATGCACTACAAGCAAAAGGACTTTTAATGACAACAAAATTTATTGTGACAACATAATGGTCACCAAGTTGAGATGGGCCCTACCATTTTCACCAATTTTCAACACCAGATTCTAGTCAAAGCAAAAGTAGGGTCTACAGAAATCGGTGACGACAATATCGTCATCAAATTTTTATATTTTTAAAAATAGATTTTAAAAATAATAAATAATGATTTTTTCTTTGATAAAAAAATTTCGTGACGACAAGGTCGTCACCAATTTATAATCTAAATTTAATTATATTTATGTATTTAAAAACACATTTTAAAAATATTAACTAATGATTTTTTAAGTAAAGTTTTTTGATAAATATATGTCATGACGACAATCTCGTCACCAAATTATTAACAAATTTAATTATGTTCCTCATTATAAATAGTTTCTAAAAAACTAAGTTTAGTGACAACTAAGTCGTCACCAAATTTTTATCCGAATTTATTTATTTTTATTTTATCAAAATACTTTTTAAAACTCATAAATAAGTGTTCATAATTTTTTTTTTTCATTAAATCAGCTTGGTGACATCAAAGTCGTCACAAAATGTTTATCACTTTTAAAAATAATAATACAAAGAAGTAAAATCGAGCATAACTCGACGACACTATATCATCAGTGTAACCCGTTAAAAAAATCTTTGATAATTATAGTCAAATTTGACTTTTTTCACCAAATGTTTTAATAATTTCCCTGAGGACATGTCCTCTGGATAATTATACTCAAATTTGACATTTTTTCACCAAATATTATACACTAAATTTTTTGGCGGTGAAATTTCCCACCAAAATTTTCCCGAGAACATGTTCTCGGTGATACTTATTAACTGTTTTATAGTTAATTAAGCAATGTACATTCAATAGGCATTGTGTTAACTTCAATAAAAATAAAAAGTATAAATTACCAACAAATAAGTAAAATTGAGTATCATTCGTCTATTGTTATTGCACTGTTATGCAGTGTTGCCTCAAGTATCTTTATCTTACCAGTCAAGAACTTGTAGTTTGAGCACTCTGCATTTTCATGACTCAGTGTCGAAGGTCATGTAGAATAACTTGCAGGTGTTGAAGGTCCGACTAGCAATGTAAGACATTGAGTCTTATGTGGTAAGGAAGTAACCCACTAGCACCAACAGTAAGTAAGTCAGTTGATAGGATATTTGGGTACCCACTGAATCGCACTTAGACATATGGGCTTGGCTTTGGATGAAGGTTGCATTCATTAAAACACACTTTCGAGATACACAATTTGGTATATCACTTGTTTGTTTTAAAGTCTTTGTTCATTGATGGAATAACTTTACTTTGTATATAAAGTAAGGTTGGACGGCCAGAAATCACCTCTAAACAATTGTGGGATACGGTTAAAGTTGCTGTTCAGATAGCAACCTTACAAAAACTATCAAGTAGTAAGCTTGAGAGTCTAATCGACAAGTTTGGAATAACTTTGGTGACTGCAACATAAATCGAGAGTTATGCTAGTTTGGACCTCTCATTGTTTTACGAGTTTATTCGTGTTCTATAATGTGTTCAGAGAGCAACATAAATCGTATACCTAAAGAGGTTGTGAGGTTGAGGATAGGAGTTTGTGAGGATAATAGATCGTGAGGTTGTTTTTATAGTAAAAAATGAGAGCGGGAAATTTTGGAGCCAAAAGATCGGCGAAGAATTTTAGAGCCAAAAATGAAAAACCAAAAAGTCAAACTTTGTCTTTATATTAGCCAGGAAATTTACGCGTCAAATGAAAACGTAACTAAAAAACGTGTGATAGTCAAAGTCTAAGCATACTTTTTGGCGATGATATGACCTCGCCAAAGACAATGTAACGAAAATTCCACCAAGAGCTAGCAACGGTCAAACATTGATAACTAATTAAATTATTTATAACTAATTTAAATTATTTAATAATTAATCTAAATAAACTTTTAATAATTTAAATTATTTATAAGTGATAAATAGTGATTGTTGGTTATTTCGCATTACCAATATGATTTAAGTATAATGGATTGACTTAGTTGACCAATGTGTAATTGTGATAAATGTTCAACAAGTCGGGGTTGTGCGGAGTGCACATTTGTATGACGTTATTATGATTATCATTCGGGAGCGAACCTCGAATGATGGGGGTCCGGGGGCAGCGCCCCTGGCTGGGGTCGAGTTGCCAGGTCAGCTTGGAAAATTTTTATTTTGTATAAAGTGCTATGTTAAAAACGCCCTTGAAAATAAAATTTTCGCATTTGCCCTTAATTATTTAACCAATCGGTAGTTAAATAACGCTATGGCGCTACAATCACTCAGCTTTTATTGGTCATATATGGATTATCCTATCTGGTTCGATTCATAACAGAGAAAACATATTCTCGTTTCTAAAACTGAGTTAAACTTTATTAGTAAAAAAAAGATAACTAGTTAAACTTTAGGGCTAATAACCTATTAAAGCATCATACTTGTCACAAATGTCAGTTCGACGTAGCGAACAAAAAAAATACCTCTTTTAGACATTAAACTTGACATTGTTGTCTTCAATTGAGTATTATGATCATTTTACCCTTCCAAATTACATAAATGGTCCCTTTGGGTTTGTGAAAATTGCATCCATCGTCCCTAGGCTAAATTACAAAAATAGTCCCTTTCATTTGAGGAATTAAGAACATGAACAAGTGATCTTAACCCTTTATAAGCGTTTGATCCCTTTTGCACAAGATCACAGTGGGTTGCCATAGTAAGCACGTGACCCAATACTTCAATGGTATGAGCCTTCAATTTTGGAGATTCTCCCCAAAGAAGAGCGAGTAGGTGATTGATAGTAGCACCTCAATTTTACGGATAAGCTTCATTAGTGCCTTTGACGAAGCTTCTTGTCCTTTGATCCACCATTCCTTAAGAACCACATGAAAGGTGAATAGCTTCCGCACTTTCAACGCAAGCACAAATATCATCACTATGACAAGATAAATTACAAAGAACATAAGTGCATCCTCCCTAGCTTTATAAGGTCCCGTTTCTAATAATTGAACAAGCGGGGAATGCCACCAATCGCAGTAATTGCCCACTTGTCATCAATTTGGTCGGTCAGAGTGCAAGCAACCAAACAAAGATACTCGATGCTCTTCACCGATAAACCCGAAAAGAAATAAGCGGGAAAGGTAGTGGTGGCGACGAAGGTGAGAAAAAGGCGGTGGCGGTAGTGGTGGTGAGAAAAGGGTAAGGGTGGCGGTGGTGGTAATGACGGTGAGGGGAAAGGTGGTTGTTGCGGCATTTTGAAGATGGGTATATTAGGTTTTAATTCCTTCGAGGGATCATGGATGCAATGGATGCAATTTATGTAATAGAGGGATCATTTATGTAATTTACCTTTTGGACAATGGATGCAATTTTTAAAAATTCAAGGGTAAAATGGTCATCACAAATTTGTATTTTATCTTTATTACTCAACTGAAGACAACAATGTCAAGTTTAATGTCTAAAAGATGTATTTTTTTTGTTCGCTACGTCAAACTGACATTTGTGACAAGTATGATGCTTTAATAGGTTATTAGCCCTAAACTTTATTAGTAAAAAAAAGTTTTGTGACGACATAATCGTCACCAATTTCGCTATACAACAAAACTCAAAATTTTCACGAAAAATTTTATGTTTCCCTCCACAAATTTACCTGCCCCGCCAATCAATTAATGGCGACATTATCGTCACCAAAATGAATATAACAAACAAATTTATCATAATAAAAGTAAAAAAATATAAAAATAAAAAATGAAACAATAAAATAGCGACTAAGTCTTTGCCTACTACCCCACTACCATCACCCGAAATTTGCCCAAGTCTTTGCCTACTACCCCCACTACCATCACCCAAAACCACCATCTAGACACGCGCATTTTTATTGTCACCAAAATGAATATAACAAACAAATTTATCATAATAAAAGTCAAAAAAATAAAAATAAAAAATGAAACAATAAAATAGCGACTAAGTCTTTGCCTACTACCCCACTACCATCACCCGAAATTTGCCTAAGTCTTTGCCTACTACCCCCACTACCATCACCCAAAACCACCATCTAGACACGCACATAAATCAACAATACATATTAGTAAACAATGTACCAAATATCATTTTTGGTTTTATACATAAAATTCATCTTATTCATCACATATCAGAAACGTTTAAAGGTTTTTTTTTTTTTTTTTTAATTTTTGTTAATTTGTTTTTTAAAGGTTTTTCATTTTTTTTCTTTTTTCCTTTTTTTTTTAATTTTGTTTGTTACTTGTTTTGTTTAATTAAAGCTTGTTAATCTTTGTTTGTATGTTATGTTTGTGTTGGTTAGCATCATCGCTTTGTTGTGCTGCATCACCGTGAACCACCACATTCTTGGACCACTCTATTCCTCTCTTATTTGAATATTTGTTTGAAGGTATGTTTTTCTTTTATTTTTGTTTCTAAATTTGATTTGTTTAATTTTGGTTTTGTTAATCTTGATTTCTTTTTTGTTGTGTTTGAGTTGGTTAGATGGCACCGCCGTGAACCACCGCCGGCAGCAGCTCCACTACCACAGCAACAGCCCCATAGCCGGACAACCTTTAGTGTTTAGGTATAGTTCTGATTATAATGGGGGTGTGTTTGCGTTTTAGAGTCGTGGGTGATGAGTTTCTAGTGTTTAGGTATAGTTCGATTATGTAGGGGTTTAAACTTGGAGTAGATTTAGCAAAACAATTCGCATCTTTAAGGTCTCATTTTACCCGCTTTATGAAAGAATTGAAACACTTCAAAACTCAGATTCTTTGTTATAGTTGTTATGTGAGGGTTGTTTGGGATTGCTTATTATGAAAAACTTATTTACCTTTAAAGCGATTGAAAGTTGCATCCAACACTCAAAATGCTTCATCTGTTTTGGAAGTAAAGGATGAGCACTTAAATAAGCAATACCGACACCTTTGTTTCGAATATATCATATCACTTAGATTACTTTTTAGACGTAATGCTAAAAACGGTAGTCCAAAGGTTGGAAAATGATTGTTGGGTGATGAACGAGACCCATCCTATAAAATGAGCTTTTTAGCTTTTTAGCTTGATTTTCTACTTTTTCTACTTCAAATCAGCTTTTTAGCTTTTTCCTAATTCGTTTTCTATTTTTTTTTTTAAGAAATGCACCAAAATTGTAACACTTATTTAAATAACTGCTATGGCAGTTACAACTGACTCAGTTTTATAACAACCCACTAATTTTCAAGTCCCTAATTAACCTCAAACTCAAAATCTATTCTACCTTGGAAGGTTTCACATTCACCATTTCGTATAATTATTTAGTTGAATCGCGTAAACAAGTAGCACCTTCTCGTGCACATGACTTGGACTAAGATTTAGTCTACTTATTTTTGGTACATCGCCACTTCTTCAATTCATAAATTAATTTCTAAGACAATTGCATTTTTACTTTCATACGATTAATTAATTTAATAAACACTTTTCTCGATTTGCATAAACGCACAATGTACCCGATATTTTTTATATACAATCTTACTACTATAAACATACAAAAATATATTTCTTACACTTTTATAATTCTTTTATTAAAAACACTTAATTATACATATTTAACTTTAACAACTAAACTATTACCCAATACCTTCGCAAAATACATTTTATACAAAATACACCTACTTTTCTTATAATTTCTACTAATAGCCGCCCCCTAAGTGGGAATAGTGAGTTAAACATTTTTTTAAGCATAACACCATAACTACTTTAAAAAAAACAATTTGACCATTGACTCCAAGAACTACGGAACAAGCAAAATAACCATGGGATAATGAGCAAATAGTGGAGACAAGAGAAGACATTTCCTTTCCTCTTTGTTGTTGTCAACCGACCACACAAACACATGCACACATTGTGATTTTTTTATAGGGTAATTCTCAAAAGAGGACAAAAAGTTCCATAGTGATCACTTTGAGCTACAAAAATAAAGTCTCTTCTCAAAATGGTCATGTGCGAATGTGCGACTCCATCCAACGTGCGACACGTGTCTAATAATCTAATATCAAAGTACAGTAGGTAGGTGGGACTTTGACTTTGATTTTTTGGTTAAATGACAAATATACCCCTCTTTTAAATATAAGTAAGTACCAATTATTCACACTTTATCATTATCTCTTTCATCTTATTCTTCTCCTTCTCCCTCATTCACTACCCGCCACCACCACCTCCAAATCCTTCATTATCACCATCACCACCACCACCACCTGATACTTCCAACACCACCACCAAATCCGTCATCATCCACAGAAACCCAGTTGTAACCCGGATGCCATCGAGTCGCCCCAAAGAACTCACCGCCGCCGGAGCTCGCATGTTCCGACAACTCACTAACACTTCGCCATTTATTTTAAACAAGATAATAATTAGATATTTGGTGTATGATACCAGATCTCTAATTTGCAGTTATTGTGCTTTTTTGTAATGGATCTGAAGATTCTTTTTGGTAATGTATTTTGAATATTTGATGTATTTTTTTTTTGCTGTCATATACCAAATAAAAAAAAAAGAAAGAAATAAAAAGAATGTGATAATGCAAATGCATCAGTAGTGGCTTTACATTTTTATTTCAAGAAAGAGAAAACTAAAAAAAAGTTAGTTTGGAGATGTACCGGACTTGAACTCCTTTTATCCACTAGAATTTAGTATTTTATAGCATCAATATGATTGCTGTTGGAATAGCAATCTAATTTTTTTAGTAAGACTAGTCAGGAGGTTGTAAACATATAATAACTTTTCAGTAAAACTTGTGATAAAGAAAAAAAAAAGTTGGCCGGAATAAATGGAAGTAGCCGGAATATATGGTGAGAAGAGTTGTTGATGATGATGGTAAAAAAGTAAATGGTATTTTGGTCTTTTTATCACTCTTGTAATAAGACAAAAAAGATAATATATTAGAAAATACCCAACTATCAATGTACTTTAATATTAAATAAGTGGACACTTGTCGCACATTCGCACATGACCATTTTGGAAAGAGACTTTATTTTTGTACCTCAAAGTGATCACTATGAAACTTTTTGTCCTCTTTTAAGAATTACCCTTTTTTTTATTCGTAGCTTAAGAAGGTAGCATGCAACAATATTATTTCAATTCCTTTTTCCTTGTATTTTCGGCCAACCAATCCCAAAAGCACCAACATCCCTATATTTTTTTATTTTCTAGACCTACACTAGCTCATTTATAAACTAATTTGGACCATATTTTCATTTGGCTATAAAAAGGCAGCCACTTGCATTCACTTCTTCACACTTTGAAAATTAAAATCTCACTCATTCACTTTCACTTAAAATTCGGCAAGGAGAAGAAGACCAAGAAGAAAAATAGGTGTTGTTAGTTCAAGTAAAAGTTGAATGAGAGATGAAGAATTTTACAAAATGTGTTGAAACATATACAAAATGTTATGTATTAGTATGAAATTATAAATCTACACAATAGTAAAAGTTGAAATTATAAACTTCGATGATAAATTGAAAGAAAAATAAATTTATATTACCTAAAAACTCAAATAATAATTAACCATTAAAATGTGTTTGGAATAATTTATTATAAAAGTATAAAAAAAGCTTTTTATCACAAAAAAATTATTAATTAGAGTGTATTATTGTAGAAAATATAAAAAATATATGTGAATATGATGGAGTGGTGCGGTGCGGTTATTTTGGTGCGGTTTTTCGGTGAAAATCCAACCCGCACCGCAAAATGCAGTTTTTCTATTTTCAAGAACCGCACCGCCGGTTTTTGTTGCGGATCGGTTTTTGCGGTGCGGATTTTGCGGTTTGCGGATTGCAATGCGGTTCCTGCTCACCCCTATTTTCAGGTGTAGCAAATTAACTTAAGAGGTTGATGTTGGCCGGCTTAGCAAATGTAAGACAAGACCCTCATGGATTGCGTTTTCAAGGAATTATGCATTTAGTTACATTAAAATTTCATAATGTTGGTGAACTTATGTATCAACTCTTGTTTACACCCGACTCTTGGGATTATTGTAAATTGACTTATGTTGTGATATGCATTTAGTATTTCTCTATTTTGGACGCCTTATGTTCTTGACTATGAAGTCATGCCCCGTAAATGCCATTCCGCTGCGCCATTTTTGGGGTGTGACAACGGTAAATAAACGGATTAGAATAAGAAAAACATCTCATTAAAACCACAATCCAAGCAAGCTATACATAAATATTACCGAGTATGATATTTGGTGCACTTTATGAATTATAAAACTATAGAGACTATCCAAATTGCACTACAATAGGCATTTAAAGTAAATTAAATCAATTGAATTTGGTGGTGTAGTCTCACCTTTCTTTCGTGAGGTCTCTGGCGATCTAAGGATAGGCAGTTGTCACATCTAAAGTAATCTAGTTGCTTAGCCTCATCCGTAGTCATATTTAGGCAAGCAGGGTGATACCTGCAAAGATACGAACGAACGAAATAAACAAACCAAATTGAATATTGCATTCTCATATCATGCTATCGTATGGCTTAAGGAAGAACCAAAAGCATGGGGATGGAAACAAATTTCTAAATCAATCAGCGATTGCATATATATATTTTTATCTTTTATGCAACCAATTGCGTAATTTTGTAAAAAATAATAGTTAACTATATTGGTAGAACGGTCAACGGTGCAAGTTCATTGGATGACTAAAACCTAAAAATTTTCAAGGCATGTCGCAATTTAAAAAAAAAAAAAAAATACATAATCTGACGAGACAGCAACATGACATACCGTTCTTTGCAAGCTTCACACTTTAGCATAAACATATCAGGGTTAAATGGCATCCGGCATTTGCAATACCTTCAAAAGAGAAATAGGAAACAATTAAGTGGAGGGAAAATTTAATCTTGTGTCTACAAAGGTGCAAAACATACGCTTCGATGATGGCTGGCGATAACCATCCATTTTGAGTGTCGTACTTAAAACGACAACAGTAATCATCTTGGCCTACAGTAATAAGTCGGGTGTAATCCGCGAAACAATGGACATTGAACTTGCGGATAATTGTATAAGCGTCCACAGTATCAAAGTGGTCTGTCAATAGTAACTCCTTTTTTCCATAAAAGGTATGTCTCCCTCCAATTGTATCCTCTGGACGATAGTACCTTATAATCTTAACCTTCACGCCTTCATCGTAAGTAGCATCAACACTCTCAACAAGAGCCACAAATTGGGACTTGTCATACTCAGAAGGTCTCACAATTACAGAATCTCCTACTTCAAAACCATATGAAATTAATGTTGAGTTTATGATATATAAAATATAATAAAACATAAAGACATCAAGAGTACACAGCGGAAGACTTAAAGATCATAACAAATAAATTAATTAACTGAAAGTATGCGTAACGCACCTCTTACGAATGTCAAATCCCTCGAGCAAAGCAAAACAACCCTCGAGCAAAGCAAAACAAAGAAGTACTTATTTGTGTAAGAATAATGTCTTACAACCACGTTCTTGTACACACGAATTAACCAAACGAATCAAGCGATTCCTAGATCTAACACAAGTCCTCGTTTAAGAAAAACGAAACCAAACTCCCTTACTTGGGGTGTTCGGCCGAATATTAGACTAGAGAGAGGAGAGGAGAGATCTAGGGTTAATTCAATGCACAAGTGTATGAAACCCTAGAACCTAACCCTCTTTATATACTAGTAGATAAACTTAGGGAACAAGTTATGATTTTAGGGCTTGGGAAAGCCCATGGCCGGCCACTTATGCAAAGCCCAAAGAAATCCATAATTTTTCCAAGTTTTCCATTTCTAGTCCTTTCTCTTTTCATTTAACGGTCGTTAGTCATTTTTCCGTCAAATATTTAACGATCGTTAACCGGACTTAATGTGCAATAATTAATCGTAAACATAAACATTAATTATTAACTTTAATTCTCATTCGCTAATGTGTAATCCGTGGTCACGAGTTTGAATCCGGACATTCACATGTTTGTAAATATATACATTTCCAACGCTCCCACTTGGATATGTTTACAAACGTGAAATGACATTGGTTAGCGCCTAGCAACACGCCAATGCCCCCGGTACAACTCGTGTATGGTTTTCGGAGAAAACCAAGTTTGATGATTCATCATCATATTCATCCT